>LR753324.1:466171-508211 GCA_902729485.2 Mus minutoides
GGGTGGGGGGTGGGGGAGGGGGTGGGGGGGAGCTGGTTCAGAGAGGGTGGGTATCCTGACCCATGCTAAGAAGCTAGGAAGTGGTAAGTTAACCCCCGATCCTGCTAATGTCAAAAAATAACTTGGTCCTGGAATCACTCTGTGTAAGTCCTTGAGAAGTCAGTCACCATAATAAACCTGACTGCATTTTTCCTCTTACCAAATAGCAGAACATCTGGCCTGCTTGACTTTATGAGATTGTAAATACAGCAACTAAAAGGATATGTGCTCTGAAAGCATGAGGTGAACAACTTTCCATTGCTTTGGATTGAGATTTTTTTTTCCACTGCTTTGAAGTGAGATTTTTTTCCCTCCTCCTTCCTCCTGTCCCATCCACTGGACAGTGAGTTCTCCATGGGAAGGCTGTCGTCAATCTTGTACTCTTCTGCTTCCTACATCCCTCAGAATGTCAAGTACATAGTACATGCTCAATAAATATCGAGTGACTGATGAATGTGTGGCCGTCCTGGTCAATTGTTTCTGTTTTTTTTTTTTTTCAAGACCCTTTCTTGATGCCAAGCGAGCAGGTTAGGACCTTAAAGGTGTCTGTCGCCTCAATCTAGTTGCTTGTACTGAGGATGACATTTTAATATTGTGTACGCACAGGAGCCGACCGCTTTCTTTGGCACCTGGATGATTGATGGTCTTTTCCCCTTTCTTACAAAAGTTCTGGCACTGCACAGACACTGCTTGTGGTGATTAACAATACAGCCAACCTCAGTCCTCTCTACAGACATGTCTTGAATTCTATAGAGAGGTAGGGGCTTCCTTTAAGGATAGTTCCTAGTTAACTGTGCTCATCCAGCCTGCTTGATGGTTACATCTCAGAATTGCTTTATGGAATGAAACAGAATTTTTTTGTTTGTATCTTTGTTTAAATCTTAATGGCTGGGTGAAGATCTTACCAGACCAGCATTTCTGATTGTGTGGTATTTTAAAAGTGTGTGGATGCATCTTGGTCAGTG
Source organism: Mus minutoides (assembly GCA_902729485.2). NCBI lineage: Eukaryota > Metazoa > Chordata > Mammalia > Rodentia > Muridae > Mus > Mus minutoides. The sequence continues at coordinate 467,176 of LR753324.1, forward strand.
TCATTAAAAACTTCTGTCTTGGTCTAGACATCATATGAAAAAGTACAAGGCAGGGCAGGCAGGTCAAGTCTGTCAGATTTTAGTATATACCATTTGCTTACCAGAATCAGAACAACTGTGAGGGGTGGGGGTGGGGTTACTATGTGTTGAAGATTGTCTATACACTGTATGAAGCATTTTATATCATCGTTTTCCAAATTAGCAAATGAAGCTTTACACAGCATCAGATAGACCCAGAACTATAACACCCCCATCTGATTCTCAGGCAAATAGTCTTGTTTTGTGTTTCTCTCTCTCTCTCTCTCTCTCTCTCTCTCTCTCTCTCTCTCTCTCTCTCTCTCTCTCTCTCTCTCTCTCTCTCTCCCCACTCTGTAGCCCTGGCTGTCCTGGAACTCACTCTGCTCTCAAACTCAGAGGTACTCCTGCCTCTGCCTCTCAAGTGCTAGGATTAAAGGTGTGAGCCACCACCTTCTGGCAGGCAAATAGCCTTGACTATATAATGCCCTGCAAGGAGCTGGGCCACCTTCTCTGTTAAGGGTTTCTGCGATGTGGGGCTGGTAGAAGAAAACAGCCAAGAGTGGATTACCCTCTGGTTTGGTATTTTCAGAAGGGGATTGACTGTTATTTCAGATCCTAGCTACAGAAGTGAGGCGTTTGTTCTACTGATTCTCAACAGGTTGGGAGTCTGGAGGCAGTGGTGGTACAGGTGGTCAAAGGTTCAAGTGGAAAGTGAAGGGCACCTCTTGGCATGGGGCAGGATAATAGCTATAGAGGCTGAACTTCAATAGAGTATTTCAGAGACTGGAAACCAGCGTGTAATCCGGAAGGCTGTGATGGAAGGAGCAACCAGTGGAAGCGCTGGAGCTTAGGAATCTCATTAGATACAAGGATAAACAAGGACTGAACTCCAGACGGAGGAGGATAAGGGGGGAGCCTGGCCAGAACCAGGTAAAGGCACTATCCTACCAGAAGTGAACTGCTACACCGGATCTCAACTGAGACAATACTGCCCCCTAGAGGAGCCTTCGGAAACTACATGAGGGTATTTACTGTCTCAGAAATGGCCAAAAAATGGTCCTCGTCTCCTATGGGTTTTGAGTAGACTTCCATTGATGTGAAAATCCAATTTATAATCACCTTACCTCAACTGTGTTTTTTTTTTTTTTTACAGAACCGCAAGGGTTTTTTTCTGTTAGTGCAAAGATTATGAAGAGATGGAATAAGGGACTGTTTGCTCCAGGTTGACCTTGAGTCGTCAGTTCTTTCAGACAACAGTCCTGTCAGCAGTTGTGCTGTTTGGAAATGAGAGTTATCAATACAACACCCCTCCACTCATTTGTGTTTGCAGCCACATTCACCGGGATTTAATGTAAAAGCACACACTTCTGTCCTTGTCATTCAGTCTTTCTATGTGGGATTGATTGTGCAAGCATTTATATGGCAAAGACAGTATTTTCTTACAGGTTGCTTTCATTTCCTCTTTCTGTGGATCTACTTTCATCTGTGTCTTTGAACTTGAGGGTAGAGTATAACAGCTATACATTTAATTTGGGGACAGAGATGGAGTGAAACAAAATTGCATGAGGGTTTTTTTTTTTTTTTTTTTTTTTTTGAGTGGGGTGGGTTAGTGATGCCAGTAAGGGTCAAAACTACTTGTTGGCTTTCTGGGGCTGGGATTGTGGCTGCTCTGCTTTCGTTTGGCCTAGTTAACCAAGGACTGGGCTGGAAGAGATGCATGGTAAATAGTGGGCAAAAGGATGAGGACTAACTAGTGTGGCGTCAAGCACAGGTCTAGACCACCATCATTGTGGGAACATCTAGACATGTCCTGAGATGTGGATTATAGAGCCAGGCAGGAGTCTGGACATCAGAAGAGAGGTCCTAACGCAGATGTTGCCTCGTTGCTAGACTATGCTGATGCCAAAGCTCAGTGGATCGCACAGTCCCCTGTTATCTCAAGCTGTGCTGGGGTCAAGAGACTGAGCTCAAAGGGTGCCAGTGGTGGATAGAGGGATATTTATGCAGACGGGCTGCTAGCAGGCCTCGGAGGCCTCAGACACCTATGACTTGGCTAAAGTTACTTCCCTGCTCAGCTAAACCCCCCCCGTTTTTTCTTTTCTTTCTTTCTTTCTTCCTTTCTTCCTTTCTTCCTTTCTTTCTTTCTTTCTTTCTTTCTTTCTTTCTTTCTTTTTTTTTTTGAGACAGGGTTTCTCTGTGTAGCCCTGGCTGTCCTGGAACTCACTCTGTAGACCAGGATGGCCTCGAACTCAGAAATCCGCCTGCCTCTGCCTCCCAAGTGCTGGGATTAAAGGCGTGCGCCACCATGCCCGGCTTGCTTTTTTTTTTTTTTTTTTCTAAATCCCTTTCAATTGTTTAGGTTAGGCCATAATTTAGGAGACTCCAGGGACAGGAGCATAGCATCAAGTTCTGTCTTTTCTTTTCTTTTCTTTTTTAAAGATTTATTTTATTTATTATATGTAAGTACACTGTAGCTGTCTTCAGACACTCCAGAAGAGGGAGCCAGATCTCATTACGGATGGTTGTGAGCCACCATGTGGATGCTGGGATTTGAAGTTCTGTCTTTTCAATGTGTCAACTTTCTATGACCCTAGTAGGTCTTCAATTCAGTTTGGTCCTCTGACAGAGCCAGTCCTTCCAGTTCCCATTGTCATTGTCATTCCTGCTGTTTCACACACATGACATGCCTCATCACTCACCCTTTTTGGAATGAGATCATAGCCTTGACTCTGAACTCCCTTGTCCTTCCCATTCTCTCTCTCTCTCTCTCTCTCTCTCTCTCTCTCTCTCTCTCTCTCTCTCTCTCTCCTCCCTCCATCCTTCCCTCCCTCCCTGTTTCCTTTCCTTTCCTTTCCTTTCCTTTCCTTTCCTTTCCTTTCCTTTCCTTTCCTTTCCTTTCCTTTCCTTTCCTTCCTCTTCACTCCAAGTCTCCTCATCTTTGCACTTAGGGTGAAAAACCAGGCTCTTGTTTATGCTAGGCAAATACTCTACCAATGAGCTGCATCTCCAGTCCATCTCTCAGGTCTCTTTCTATGATCTCTGTGGCACTTCAGTAAGACATCATTAAGCGGGGTGAAGGACTTTCAGGTTCCAGGTAGAAGCTACTGCCCACTCTGTCTGCAGTTGGAGGATCGAGGGGATGATCTAGGTTGTTCTACCTTATCATAAGCAAGAAATTGACTTCAGCAACTGGGAGAGAAGCAGCAATGTATCAGCCGGGGATGGTGGAGCAAACACTTGCTGACATGTCTGGCTGTGCTTTGACATGGAAAGCCGAGTGAAATGATGGAGGCACCTAGACACCTCTTTTGTTTAAGCATTTAGCTGAGAACCTCCCGGGAACTGAGGCAAAGTGTGAGCTTAAGAGCAACTGTCCCAAGGAGCCTGAATGATTTCAGGTCCCAGTTCCCTTTCTTCATTGCCCTTGGGATCCTGGTGTGGGTGCCTCTCCCCTGGGTTGGTGACATGAAGATGACTACATCCTCCGAAAATGTGTAACCAGACGGGTGCCTTGGCACTATCAAATGTAAGGGACAACCAAGCCATGGTTATGAGCACTGGTAATTTCAAGATAATCTTTTGGGTGTCTTCAAGCCTGTTCAGCTGCGTTTGGTCCCTGAGACCAACAGGTGAAAGATGAGAACTGATGGCCTCGAGTCACCCTCTGACTCTGACCCCATCTCCCTCACTCCCTCGTGCTCCTACTCTCTCAGCCTCTCTCTCTCTCTCTCTCTCTCTCTCTCTCTCTCTCTCTCTCACACACACACACACACACACACACACATACACACACACACACACTAAAATAAATGTAAAAAATGAAAAAAAAACACTCTAAGAAAAGAAAATCTCTTGGATCCTAGGCCTCTTCTAACTGACAAGTCCTTGCAGCCTCTAAAGCCTCCAAGTCCCCAACTTATCACTTTGACAACATTCCAGGCAGCTCCGTGAAGGGCCCTTGACATGGTAGCTGCCCTATCAGCCACTGAAGTCAAACAGTGCCACATTTCTTTCTTTAGACTAGACATGTGCTACTGTGGTACCCACAAAGCTGCTCTAGCCACTCTAACCCCATCCTTCTATGACCTAAATTGCCTCAATGTGACACATTTCAACAGGGTTCCCTGGGTGTCTCCTTTTTGCTTTTTGTCTTTTGAGTCACGGAACTCCTTGCTTTTCAGGAGAGATGCCAGAGTCTCAGTGCAAAGGGAAGGTGTAACGGCTGCTAATAGTGTGTGACAGGCAAGGGCGAGCAGGGAATGTTGAAGTTCAAGGGCATCAAGTGATAGAGCCCTAACAATTATATACACTGGTGTGGCAATGTCATGGAGTGAAGGATGTTGGCATCTATGAACACTCCTGTCACCACTGATTTGATGGCCCCATGCAAAGTTCTGGGGCCTCACACATACCATGTCTGTGGGAAAGGATTTGCCATTTTGTCCTTGGTATCATTTACTGTAGCAACCACTCCACCATTTAATCAAAAAGAGAACTGAGTTTGTATTTCCTTCTTCTTCTTCTTCTTCTTCTTCTTCTTCTTCTTCTTCTTCTTCTTCTTCTTCTTCTTCTTCTTCTTCTTCTTCTTCTTCTTCTTCTCCTCCTCCTCCTCCTCCTCCTCCTCCTCCTCCTCCTCCTCCTCATTTTTTGTTTTGAGACAGGGTTTCTCTGTATAGCCCTGGCTGTCCTGGAACTCACTCTGTAGACCAGGCTGGCCTCAAACTCACAGAGATATGCCTGCCTCTGCCTCCCAAGTGCAGGGATTAAAGGTGTGCACCACTACTGCCTGGCCTCTATATTTCATTCTTTATCTTAAAATAATTTCCAGCTAGACCAAAGAATTAAAAATCAATCTTTCCTGATTATCAGGTGAGAGGGGCCTTGGATTAAATGCGTAGTGTCACTCTCACCAAAGAAAAATCAGAGGAGGGCTGAGTTTGAGGACGGTCTGAGATATATAAGACCAGTCTCAAAAGGGGCTTTTAAAAGACCAATATCAAATTAGATTATAAAATATCAAAATTTTAGAAGCTAAAAGGCAAAAGCATAGGAGAATATTTAAATATTTTGAAGTACACAGTTCCAGCAAATTCAGCAAAGAAACTCTAGGAGTTGCAAAGAAAAGATAGTGACAGAGATTGATTATGTAGAAATTCAACAACTTAAAAATATGTATCATAAAAGCAATAACCATAAAATGAGTGCACCAGTAGTAAAAATAGAGGAAAGGATGATAATTTTTGAAATAAGGATAAAGATATGAGGAATGAGAGAAGCTAGTAGTTATACAATTGCACTGATACTTGATGCTGGTTGTCTAGAGCTAAGAAATTAGCAATGATTAAGAAGAGACCAGCAACAGTGAGGTGAAATCTTCTAGGAAGTGTTTCTAGTAGCACAAAGAAGCTGTGTTCCAGAGATAGCTAAGGTTGTACCTTGTGCTGCAGCAGGACTTGGTAATGTGTGAGAGTCACCCAGGTGGTACTGGTTTGATGGCATGAAGGGGTCATGAAGAAGAGCTGAGTCTTGGCACTGTGAGAGGTCATGGAAGGCCATTGGTGAAGGTGCAACCTCAGTTGTAGTTGACAGCCCAGGACTGGAGGGATCATGCAAAAGATTTGAGGCTTGGCACCATGAAGAGAGCCTATGAGAGGCTATTGGTGAAACCCAGTTGCAGCAGAAGAACCCAGCATATTGGAGATGCCAGTACCATGGGATGATCACCAAGAACAGAAGCGGCAGTGGAGTGGATCAACCTGAGCTTAGAGTGTTACAGAGGCCAGAGCTGGAGCCTATGACGGAGCCCAGAAGGTCATGTGTGGATCCCAGACATTGAACAGTTGGAATTTGGTTTTGCTTTGCTTTGATTGTGACTGTGCCCTGAATTTTTCCCTCTTGAAGTAAGAAAGTATTTGGTTTTATTTTTATTTTACTGGAGGTCACAATGCACAGACTATGAGTTTTAAAAGCCTTCTGATTTTAAAAAGAAATTGGCTATTCTAAGGGGACTAAAATATTAATGTGTTTGAATTTGTAAAGATTGTGGGACTTTTAAATTATCTATGTTTTTAATGTGAGATCTTGGGGATAAATAAAAAGGAAAGGTTGTGTCTTAACAGTGATGTGTTCACGTGTCAAGGTGACAAGGGGTCAGTTGTACTGCTTGGTTTTGTGTGTCAACTTGGCATCAGAGACGGAAGAGTCTCAGGTGAAGAAATGCCTCCATGTGATCCAGCTGTAAGGCATTTTCTCATTGGTGTTCAATAGTAGAGGGTACAGCCCTTGGTGGGTGGTGTCATCCCTAGGCTGATGGTCCTGGGTTCTCAGGCTGAGCAAGCCATGAGATTCAGGTCAGTAAGCAGCACCCGTCTCTGGCCTCTACATCAGCCCCTGTCTCCATGTTTCTGCTCTGAGTTCCTGTCCTGAGTTCCTTCAATGATGACTATGATCTGGAAGTGTAAGCCAAATAAACTTCCCCCTAATTGCACTGAAATGAAAAAAAAATCTTACAACTTTGGTATGACTAAGTAACAACAAAAACAAAAACAAACAAACAAACAAACAAACAAACAACCCAAAGGAACAAGCAGAGTATAAGAGACAGGCTAGTCATTGGGATACCAAGTTAAGATGGCGTTATAGCCTTTTAAACCCTTTATAAATTGAACACATCGTCAACAGAAAATGTTGTGGATATACTTACCACACTGAACATCATTGCTTAGCAACCCAGTATACTGGAGAGTACCAGTTGTGCCACTCAGCATCATATACCTACCTGACTGGGGAACCTGCTGCTGTCTAGCATTGGGACAGAGCAGGGAGCAGTGTATCACTAGCCCAAGAAAAGAGTCACATTCAAAGTTGGAAGGATGTTTTCTAGGTTTCTGCAGAATGTGTATTACTTTCACAAAGGTTGTGTTGAAAAACACAGTTAAGCTATGGTGAGTCAGTCCTGTCGATATTATTTGTGAGAGCTCTATTACAAGAAGTGCCCTCTTTCCTTTAGCGCATCGGCTGTGATGTGAAATTGCATGAGGTGATTATTTGCTTGCTTATTATCTACTTCCCATACGTTCAAATCGACTTCATGAAGGATGAGATTTCACTTATCCACTACCATAGTCCTTGTTCTAGGAGAGTGCCTGGTGTTTGATAAAGGAGTGCTGAGGGAATGGATGAGAGAGCTCTTGTAGATTAATGCAATACTCTGATACACAATCTACTAGCAGTATACTAAAATAAATATAACAGCAAAAACAAAAAAAAAATCTTATGCCATTTGAAAAGGTACGTAAAACACTAATAATTAAGAGATGCAAATTAAGACAGTATCAAGGTGATTGTCATGCCATTTTCATCTTTCAAATGGGCCAAATTTAAAAAAAAAAAAAAGTTGCAAAAGCCTAGGCTTTGTGAGGATGTGGTAACAACAAACACACCCACGCATGCGTGGCGCACATCTGAATAAGAATGACTTCCAGATGGAAATGTCATACTTTCAAAATTCTCCATGTTAAGTATTGCTCACTTAAAGATTACTTGTAAACAGTCATAAAATTGAAATAACCAAAATGACCTCAGTAACGATTTGGTTAAGTCATTATAGCACATCTAAATAGCACAGTCATACACTTTTTTTCTGTGATCCCAAGGAAGAACTTTGGCTCGGGGGCTAAGGAGATGGCTTGGTGGGCAAAGTGCTTGCCATCAAGTACAAGGATCTAAGACTGAATCTCCAGAACCAAAATAAAGTCAGAGGTGGTGATGTATGTGCCTGTAATCTTAGTTCGCCAACAGGGAGAAGAGTTGAGAAGAAGGGACAAGAGACTCCCTGGAAGCTCAGAGGGCAGCTTGCCTGGCATACACAGCAGAAAACACACACACACACACACACACACAAACAAAAATCCAAAAGACCCTGTCTCAAGGTGCTAGGTAAGGACAGACACCCTAGGTTACTCTGTGACTGCCACGCATATGCTGGGGTACACATGTACCCACACATACATGAACACACACACACACACACACACACACACACACACACACACACGCATAAAACTTGGTCTTCGCTGGGCGTGGTGGCGCACGCCTTTAATCCCAGCACTCAGGAGGCAGAGGCAGGCGAATTTCTGAGTTCGAGGCCAGCCTGGTCTACAAAGTGAGTTCCAGGACACCCGGGGCTATACAGAGAAACCCTGTCTCAAAAAAACCAAAAAAACCCAAAAAAACAAAAAAACAAAAACCCAAAAAACTTGGGCTCCATTATTATCGCATTGCCTTTATGAGCTCCGTGGTATCAAAGATGTTTCTAAACACATCTTGATTTTCTCACCACCAAAAACGGGGAGAACTGGCAAAATCTCCACTATGAGGTTATGAAGAGCAAATGAGACAGCACTCACAGGGGATGCTCCCATGACAAGTGGCAGGGAGCAGCTAGCTAATAGTTGCTATCCATGTCTATTCTAGTTAGACTACGATTGGTGACAATGACTGCATCTCCCCAAATAAGGACAAGCTTGCTCTTTGTACATGGACAGGCAGAGATGCTCAACATGGCATTGTGACAAAATCACACTGTAGGCTATGATTTCGTTAAGGGTATTGCACGAACAGCGCTTGCTTTTGGCAAACAGGCTGCAGGAGATAGATTTTCACCTTAGTAATGATTAGACTCCTTTGAGACAAGCACGTGTTAGTTTTATAATAAACAAAAGATGTAAAGAGGGGGACAAAATCTCCATTTATAACTGCAAGAACAGTTAATCCACCAGGCTTCACATCCCCCTGTCCTTGGCTACAGCCCAAGTGCTAAGCCTTCCTGGCCTTGGCCCGTTCTCTCCCCTCCATCCTCCCACTGCACCCCCGACTCATCGAATTCCCCACTACTGCCCCTTTCCACTCCTCTCAGTGCCTTCTATAAGTGTCACTCACAATCAACAATTCCCTGTTTACTCGTGATAAACTTTCCGACACAACAATCTTCTTCGGTCTGCCTTCCCTTCTGGAAGTGCTGAAACCTGAGTCGCGCCGCGGAGTTCACAGCTTTGCAGGCAGCGCCCTCTAGTGGCCATTTCCCGCACTCCTCCACTACAGGCACCCTGGGGCTGGGAGGTGGGGTCTGTGCTCCAGCTTCCCCTGTCTGCTTCCAGACCGGTTAGTTCTCCATCCTCCGCCAAGAACTCCTCCTTCTAATGCCATCTGGCTACAGCACCCTCTTCTCTCCTCGTCGGCTCTTCTTTTTTTGGTCAACCCCCACTCCCACAATCAAGGAAGAGTTCAACATCTGGCTCACTGTCTTCTTCTCCACCCCAAGTCCTGACATCAATATTGGTGAGTTTAACATCCATGGTCCATGTGCGGGACACACCTCCCTTGTAGCCTTACCATGCTTCATCATCAGCTAGAACCTCCTCCATCCACATCCTGTCTGCTGACCTCAAAGCTCCTCTCATTACCTCAGGAGGTTTGCCAGGCTTTTGCAGCTCCTCCATCCATGTTCTCATTCCATCAACCCCCCTTACCCTACTTGCTTCCCCCTTCATTCTAAAAAAATTACCAACGGTAGTGAATATGTATGTGCCAGACACATAATAAGCTTATGATGCCATCATTTCTATATTTTAATGCCATCCTCACAATAATTGTATGAGACAGCTACTGTTGTTCTTTATAAAATGAGATTGCTGGGGATCAGAGAGGTTGAGTGACTTACCTAACGTCCAACAGTCAGGTTGCAGCAGAAATGAGATTGGAGGCTGCATGCTTCAGTCTAACTCAAGGAACATGGACGTCAAGATTTTACCTATTTTGACAACTCCTTCGTCATATCCCTGAGGCAAAATCCAAAGTCTGGATAAATTTAACTGACAGTCTCCTCCTCGACAGAGGAAACTGCATCACTTTGTTAATTAGTCCCACTAGGAAGTCACAGTTTCCCGCCTCTGTGGGGCCCTTGGCCCTTGGCTTGGATTCTAAAGAATCCTCAGCAGCTATCCTGACGATGGCATTTTCGAACTTTCTCCACTGCCCTCTGGAGTGAGCTGGTCGCGTCTCAGCCACTTCTGTGCTTAATAGTGTACCAGGCTTTAAGGAAGGGTCAGGAGAAGGGCAGAGGATGAAGGGAAGTAATAGTGCCACGGACTGAGTGTCTCCTATCACGAGCTTCTGGGACAGGTGTTTTGCCTGCAGCTTCTCACAGAATCCTCCTAGCAGCTCCACAGAGAGTGATGTTGTTGTGATTCTTACTGTACAGAGGAGGAGACAGAGGCACAGAGAGGTGAAGCGCTTGCTGGGGGGTGGGGGGTGGAATATGGTTTGTAAGTAGAGAGGCCACAGAACCCTTCATCTTGAGAGATTACTGTGATGTGTCCTCTGTTAACTGTTAACTATCTCACACCCTCCAGTCTGGCTGCCAGCCTATTGCCCGGACCACCTTCCTAAAACGAGCATCTTCCTGCCCTTCCAAACCATTACCCAGCCTTCCTGATGCCCAAGAAATCTTTGATCTTAATGGTTTGGTTGCCACCTTCCTTTCTTACTACACCCATTGCCACCTGCCTAGAACAGGATTACTTTGGGCTACCCAACAACATCCTGTTTTCCTCTGCCCTCCACCCTTTCCGGTCTTCAGTACTCCTTTCCTCTCTCCCTTAAACGCACCTCTTCTGTGCTTTTATGCAGTATTTACACATTGATTCCAGCATCCTATCATTTCCTGCTGACTTTTCTTGTTTCCTTCAATAAACAGGGAGCCGCTTAAAGGTGGGTACTGTGCCTTTGTTAGCTCAGTACTCTCCAGGGCCGAGCACTCGGGGCTGCTTAAAACCCATGTTTGTTGACTGACTGACTGACTGAATGAATGAATGGAGTGAACGAGGGAGAAGAAAGCCCTCCCTTGGAAAGTTTAGTGACATGAGCTGTATGGTATCTGGCTCTTGGCTGGAGCTGCTGCAGTTTTTCCTTATGACTACAGTGCTGTAAAAATATGTCTGCACGTGGATAAAGACTGCAGGAGAAGTTTCCACACAAATTAAGAGTTGTGTTAGCGTGGTGAGTTGATGGATGCTTTTTTATTTCCCTTCCTGTTTGCAAAATGTTCTTTAGCACGACTTTGCGAGTGCTTTGGCCAAGTGGCCGACATCGTAGAAGCAGGAGTCTGGGGCTGTCATGGAGGGATCGACACTCAAATTGATGCTCACTAGACCCTCCTCCTGGGTTCTGTGTGCTGTGGGGAGACAAGTGGGTAGAGGTGGCTCACAGTGACTCAGGTTCACATGTCCAGAAACCTTACCAATTTTGTTGAATTTGCTGGAATAAAATGAGAACTTTCAAGAATTTTCCAAGCTCCTGGGTTGAGGTATTTTTTTTTCCTCTCCTAAAGTTGGGCAGCAAACAAAGACGGCTTTTGTTTGCAGTAAAACACTCATTCCTTCAATTTTATATTGCAGAGTGACTTCTGCTGCTGGGGTGGTGGTGGTGGTAGTGATGGTGGTGGTGGTGGTGGTGGTGAGGTCTGCTAAACAGGAAAACGATCTGCCCATACTTGGTTGGTACAGAGGTGACTGAAATGTTCCCCTTCTTTTTGGCTCCTGAATAACATGTTTAGGAATTTCATTGGCAAAATGATGAAATTGTTCATTTATTGTGGCAGGATTTCCAAAGCTACATGCCGGTGAGTTCATCCGGAAGAAAAGGGGGAAAAATTGGGGTGGCAGGTAGTGTTCCCAAAGATTCAGATGATGAGTGTTTGGCTTTTATTGGGCCCTGTGCTTGGGAATGTGGAGATATCTCATTTAAACCCTGGAGTGATATTTTCCTAGAGATTCTCCTTAGCCCCATGTTAGAGACCGGAAAACTGAGCTTCAGATTTTACTTGGAAATTCTGAGTCCAGGGTTCAAAGGCCAGTTCAGCTGGCCCTCTTTAACCATTTGGCAACCTTGCCTCTCCATTAGTGTACCCATAGAGGAGCTGGGGTATACATTTATCTTTTCAGTTAACAAACAGTTTAGTGTTTCCCATGTGCTGTGCATGTGGCCAGGGTTTTATAAACACTAGTTCATTTAGTCCTTAAAGCCTGTGAGAAGTACTATTATTAATTCCATGTGAGTGGTGGGATGACAGAGGCAGAGAAAGGTTAAGTCACTTGCTAGGGATCAGGAAAGCTAGCATGTGATGAAGCCAGTCACCATCTAGTCTGCCCTGTTCTAGGGTCTGCTTCTTAACCTTGATCTTGTGTTGCATAAGATAGGTTCCTCTCCAACATACATCCCCAGCCTGTACCTTGCAACCTGGGAGGGGTGGGGGAGTCTTGCAGAGGGGGGGATGGTAAATGCCATCTTCTGTACCAAGGCAAGAGCGGCCTTAGAGGCAGGCAGCTTCTGTGAATAAGGACTGGGCTTGGATTGGAACTGGAGTGTTCAGGTTTCAGAGCTGAGCCTCTCCAAAGCTCAGGCTCTTGGCTCCACTGACAAAGAAGAGGTCCTTCACCAGAGCCCTTCATGGATTGAACTGGTGTGATTTTCAGTGTTTTAAAGGCAAGGTGGGCTTCATTTGCGGCTTGCTGGCCTCCTGAAGGGCTTTTGGTTTGTCGCCTCTTTTTGTTTCAATGGAGACACCAAGATAGTGCCCTTCCAAGGTAATCTGTGTAAGGTGCACAGGGAGGGAGAGTGTCCTTCCCTCCCCAACGGCTCACACCTCTCACTCTACCTCTCCCTTGTCACAACCTTGTTCCCTAGAGCCTAGCCTAGACAATGGTGGCAGCTCAGCTGGAAGGAGGAGGAGTGGTAGCAGGCCCAGCCCACCAGCTTGAAAGCTTCATCTGACAGGGGAGGAGACACATCTGGTTTGGGTTTTCAATTCAATTCAACAATGATTTATTGTAGGCCTGCCAGCTGCAGAGGTTCTGGGCTCAGCTAGGCGGCAGAGATTCGAAGATAAAGGAAAATCTTGTCTGTGCCCTTAAAGGAGTTTGCTGGGTTCTACAGCTGTGTGGACTCGAGAACAACTTTTATGGGACAAACTTGCCTTGTGTCCATGTTGCCTTTGAACCTTCCCGACGTGGTCTGTGATGGGGAAGGGTGTGTGTGTGTGTGTGTGTGTGTGTGTGTGTGTGTGAGGAAAGCAGGCCTCAGAGAGGAAGTGACTGGCCCAAGGTACTTAGGAAGTGACTACACCAGTCCTGGAACATAGACGAGACTGCTTCTTTTTTTTTTTTTTTTTTTTTTTCCCGAGACTGGGTTTCTCTGTATAGCCCTGGCTGTCCTGGAACTCACTTTGTAGACTAGGCTGGCCTCGAACTCAGAAATCCGCCTGCCTCTGCCTCTGCCTCCTGAGTGCTGGGATTAAAGGCGTGTGCCAGTTCACAGTTTTAACTGTTCATTCCCCTCCTTCCCAGAAATAATGGAGACAACACTAAGTATTTTTGTGTGTGTGTGTGCTCTGGAGGTCCTGTCCTGGGCTGAGCAGGCTGTAGATGTTCTTCCTTGGGTCACGTGGCCCATTGAGGCTGTTGCTGGCATTCTCTTTTTCAGAGCATGCATGTTGTTTTGGGAAGTGATGGAGCTAAGCTCTGAAGCTGGGTTATTCTAGCTCATCCGTGTGTATCACAAAAGCCCTAGAAGGGAGGAAGCATGCTTAGGGCTCAGCTGGGAGAGCTTCATAGCTCTCCATGGCTTTGGCTTTTATGGGCGAATAGATATTCGTTATAGGTAGTGTTGGCAGAGACTGTTTTCTGGTCAGAAGGAATGTTATGAACAAGAGGCTCAACCAACGTGATGAACACATAGCATGATGATTGACAGGCTTCTTTGTCCCTGGACTACCTTCTGTGTACACGGTGCCCCCAGGTATTGTCCATCTCTTTGTCAAGAAGAAGAGCATGCCCTTCTATTACGACCAGGTACTCAATCCAGAAAGGCTTTTCAGAGGACCACACGGTCATGCTATTGTACGTGAGCCTCTTTCTGTGTACAAATGCTTCTGCCAAGAGAGCAGCTAGAAGAAACACAAAAGAAGACTCTCAGTCCTTGAGCATGTGATGGGGGCCCCCGTGTGGTTGGGGAGACAAGATACACACCCCGGAAAGAGCAGCAGCCAGCCTAGGCAGTCAGCAATCTGGACCAAATGAGTTTTCCCAACTGTCATATTTCAAGGAGAGCTGGGAGGTGCCTAGAGGAGGAGGTTTCTCCAAGGGGGTGGGTTTGGGCTACAAGGCGTGGATGCAGAGGAAGGCAGGCGAGCTGAAGACCGGGTGGGGCTACCAGTGTGGCTAGCCTGGAGGCTTCTGCAGAGGTCTCTGTTTTCCAAACTGCTGCTGTCCCCATCTATGTCTTGACTTTCAGGAGTTTGTTTGTTCCAGGAGATGGGACTCGATGGGATCACAGAGAGAGCCCTTGGGAGCTGGGAAATAGGGCTGGGTACCTGATATTCCTGATCCCTCCAATTTTCTACACTTAGCCTCAATTCCTGGCAGCTCCCCCAGCTGCTGAATTGTATGTGTATGTGTGAGCGGTATTTTAAATTAAGCACTGAGTGCTTTCAGCTCATCATAAACATGCTAAAAAGCTTCAGCCCCGGCCTGAGCCCACCCCCGCCCCTTGCACACAGGCAGCAGCTGGGGCCACTCGACCCCACACTCTAATGCGCATTGCCTATGACTCACCACCACCAACAACAACAACAAAAAAAGACTGTATGTTTCAGTCTCCCTGGGTAGCTGATTCCTAGTTCTGGTGGGAAATCTCAGTTCGAATTTGGAAAGCAAAGGGCCTGAGCCCCGCCCTACTGGCTGAGCCGTCTGCAGCATATGGAGCGCCTACTGTGTGCGAGGCATTGTGGGTAAGTCCATTAATCTTTCCAGGCTTTCTCAGCTTCAATATGCATGCAGTCTTCTTGCTTGCTTTACCTCCCTGCCAGGGGCCATTATCTCACGCAAGACACTGGCCTTTCACTTAGTTTCTGGAACACTCCCAGTCTTTTCCTGCCCCAGGGCCTTTGTGCATACTGCTTTTGCCTGGATTGCCTTTGCTCTTGCTTCTGGCATGGGAGGATTCATCTTAACCTTTGGTTCTCAACTTTTTAATGTTACTCTAAAGATGAGGCTTTTTTTTCTTGCTTGCTAACAAAAGTTATTTCAGTCCCTTCTTAATATTCCTTAATCGTTATCTCTCTGGGTATTTTGCCTGTTTATATCTTCTGCTTATGGTATGTTTCACCCATTTGGAATGAAATCTCTAAGAGGCCAGGGGCCTTGTCTCCATGGCTTAGCAATGTGCCCTCTCTCATCTAGAGTGGTGTTTGGCACATAGTAGGCTGACATAAACAAAACCATCTGGGAAATATTTTCTCCCTGAGACTCTTGCCAGACATATGGTTGCTGAGGGAATGATCATGGCAGATCTGTGTCATTCCATATGAAAGAAAAAAAAAAGAAGAAGAAGCAGGACTGAAAGGGAGGAGTTTGTTGAAAACAATTCTGTTTTAGAAACCGGTCCTTAGAGTCTCATCCCTAGACACAGTCTTATGAAATTAAACAAAAGGAATAAAAAGCATAAAAAAATGTTTTTATTGGGTACTTAGTGTGTGCCAGGAACTGTTCTCAGTTTCTCTACCGATTATCTCATTTAATCCCCATAATAAGCCAGCCACGTCAGGTCCTATTATTAGCCCCATTTAACAGATGAGGGAATTGAGGCTCTGAGAGGAGAAGCAAAGTGCCTAAGGCCACGTAGTTATGGAGAGGCAAACCAAAATGATGAACAGGCAGAGCAGAGTGTGCATTAAATTCTCCCTGCCCCTTGAAGCCCCCATACCACTGCAGCAAGTGTGTCTCCCAGAGCGTGAGCAGAATTCTACATTTCTTTCTGTGGTAGTGGTCGCACCCATGGCCCTGTGCCCATCGGGCATGCAGCTCTCTTGTCTTTGACGGCAATGTTTTTGTTTTTTTTTTAACCTGGCTGTCCTTCTCATGGACTTGGAGCTTCTCGAGTCCAGCGACTGAGATTTCTTCCAATTCCCCCTGAACTTGTTCCAGAATAGGTCCCGTCAATATTTATGGATGGAATGAAACCTCATAAGGGAGTGAGTGGGTCGCTGTTACCTTCTTTTCTTCAGGCTTCTGTATTATAAGTTTCTGTTTATTTCCCTGGTGCAGGGTAGCACTGGGGACCAAAGTGGTCTGGGGGAAGGAGTCTCTCTGACCACAGGGTACAAGGAGCACCAGTTCTGCTTGGGCCAACCTGTGTTTTTAAGAGCACAGTGCTTGATCCAAAGGATTTCATTTTGTCGTCAGTCTAAAAAGTGGCCGGACCTGTTTAGGACTTAAACAAACTTTCAGTGTTCAAATCCTATCTCAAATCCTTTGCAGAACGACGCAGGGTGTGGGGAGGCAGAGAGAGAGGGGAGGTATAAATAAACAAATACCCACAAACTGGCTGGCTTTTTAAACAGAATTTGCTTCAATCAGTGCTGTGCCTCCGTAGTGAGAACAAGTGGGAACTTTCATACTGAATGGTTTTAGCCCCCCCTCCTACTCCCCCTGCCCAGCCAGATGAATGGCACGAGTTTTGGCTGGGGAGGCAGGTTTCCAATCCCAGCCCACAGTTAGCTGCCCTACTGTGCCCCATCCATCACACACAGGGTTCCGAACGACACACCCAGTCGTTGTATCTGTTGCTCCAGGGCTCTCAGAAATAATTGGGTCATTGTTTCATTATACTAGCGAGAGGGCTGAGAGGGCTGCGAGCCTGTTCGGATTATGTCACTGATATTTTTGTAAAAAGGCAATCATGATATGCTGTTCATTGAACACAGCTGGGAATGCTACTCCGTTATTATCTGAGGTCCTCCACCGTTGCTAAATAGCCCAGCCACTGTGAATGCATCTCTGTGATGCCTACTTGCCTGGCACCTTTGCAACACCTCCTCATGCTTTGAAAGCCCAAGCAGGATGGAACTTTGTTCCCTTTGCTTTCCATGTGCAAAGGAGTCATGCACTCTCTAGTGGCAGAAGGCTGGAAGCCAGTGTTGTTTGTCCTTTAACTGCTGACTGGGGCCAAGGACAGTACTGGCTCCAGAACAGAGAGTGTTGATGATATTTGTGGGACAAGATTCGGCAGATAGGTCATACATCATGGTTCAGCTGTGCCTTCTTGTGAGCACTAGTGTCAGCAGAGCCTGGGCCTTCATTGTAGTGGCTGTGAAACTTGAGCCAGTCAAGAATAGTAGTGCTTATCAGCAAGTAGCCATGCAACTTTATTCTTCTAAATAGGGACGTTATTTGTTTGGATTATAGAAGTATAAACAGAGGCCAGGTTTGGATGCTATCTTTCTCATTACAGCCCATCAGTTTCCCTCTCCTACTGCTTGCTGCGCGAGCTGGAATTTTAGGGCATGTGGCCATTACCGCACTTTTTAAAGGAATCCATGGTAGGCACCTGTCCATACACCTTCTGGCCTCAGTGTTTGCCAAACCAGCACTGTATCCTTGCCAGCCACCTTGAGGTGTGACAGCCAGAGCTGGCTTGATAAAGCAAGTTTGCCAAAAGGATGGAGTGGCTCAGATGCAAAATCTTCAAGTCCCAGTCACTGTAGCTCTAAAGAGCTCAGATTCCTGAATGTTTGTTGGCAATTGACTCCAACCACTTTGCCTTCAAAGTATTTTGGACTTCATTTTGTTCCTGGTTTCTGCTTTGGATTTGTCTTTTCTTTCTGGCTGTAGTTTCCCTTTCTGTAAAATGGGGTTCCTGCTAGGAGCAAATAAGAAAACACAGGTCTGGCATGGAGTAAGTGCTCAATAAATGGTAGCTGTCAACTCCTTTGCCCTGTCCAAACTGTTTCTGGCTCTGTTCTCTGTATTTCCAATAGTGGCCTGGATCAGGGCCTGTTAACATTGCTGATTGGCATCCTGGGTCATCTGCCCCTCAGACAAGTTGGGCGTTCCTCTCTGGCAGCATTCTGTTGTCATTACCTGTCGCTGTAACACACTCACCGTTAACCACACGTGGACGTCTGCCAGCTGCTGACATTAACCTATCAAACCCTGGCACATAATAAGTTTGCAGACAGGAATTTGCATGTCGGGGCCAAATATAAGACTAGAAGGCAAAGCTATATTTACTTTCCCTTTCCCAGTTGTGAACAGATCACCCATATTCTGGTAAAAAAAAAAAAAAAGAAAAGAACCCAGATGTTTTACACCCACGACTACAATGCAACTTAGTAAACAATCGATTACAAAGAGCAGAGTGCTTTAGTCACCAGAAATGTAACCTCCAGGTCACTTCTCAGTTCCCTAAAAGTGGCTACTACACGGGTAGTTTTCCTTTGAAAAAGACGGGTTGTTTGCTATGAAAAATGGGTTTTAATTGGGACGATACCGAAGCACTTATATATTCTAGGGGGTTCTGATTGCTTTACATTGCAAGGAGTTCAGATAGTGGGGAAGATAACTCACCTGCTTAAGCCCCTTGGCAGATGGCCAGTCCAAAAATACAGACACAGACACACACAAACACAGACACAGACACAGACCACACACACACACACACACACACACACACACACACACACACACACACACATTGAGACAGGCAATGGAGGAATCTTGACTGCTTATAAAGGTTCGTGCCCAAACAAGAATAGGGTACGGGGGAAACCACAGAAGAGAGGAAAAGACAGACTTTTTGCAGCCTTGGTTTAAAGCTAATGCCATCTCACACAAATCTTGGTCCCTATACGGTCAAAGAGGACAGAAGATGCATGGTGACATGGTAACAAGAGAGTTCCCTGCCAGGGTCAGTTGGTCAGTCTGAGAGCTTTGCTGACCTGGGAAGGCCACAAGGCAAAGGCCACAGGATCAGTCTAATTTGCTTCCATGGTCGGTTGTCAAGCACATTGGCTTTGTTTGTTTTTTTTTTTTTTTTTTCCTTGTGGATTTGGTGGTAATCCTTTGCTTGAGTCTCCTTGTTGGTGAGCAGGGTAGGGAAGGAGCCGACAATGAGCCGCTCTGTACTGTACTCTCTCGCTTGTCTTTGCACCACTCCTTCCTAATTTGGGAGACTCTCAGGTCAACGAGCTGGGGGGCTACCATGGGCAAAGCAGGCCTCTTTCTATGCGCTTACTGGGAATGGTTGGCTCGTGTCAAGCCAATTTTCTGTTGTTTTCAGTGTTGGATGTTGTATGCTAAGATGCAGGAGCTTAATTATGGAACTAGCTCTTTATATTTGTTATTACTAATGTTAATAGCATCTTTTGTATGCGGTTAGGCTGATCTTGAACTCATAATTCTTCTGCCTCCTCCACCAAATGCTGGGATTATAGGTATGTGCTACTATGTTTGCCTCTGGACCCATTTTTTTAAAATACAGAGTCCCATGTAGCCCCTGCTGACTTTACATTCATTATGTAGCTGAGGATGTCCTTGAACCCTCTGCCACTACCTCCTCAGGTTGGTGATTACAGCCATGTGCCACCATGCCTGGTTTCCTGAACCAGATTTTATTGTGAATTACATACTCCTCTTCGAGATTTAATGCAGATGCTAAAGGTACTCTGTAGTTCCTCTCATGCCATTTTACGGAAAATACCCATGCATTAACACATCACATAGATTCTCCGAGTCCCTTATTACAGATGAAGTGCTGGGCTACGGTGTACTGTTTACGTCGTATCTTATGCTATCCTCACCAGAGTTGTGAGATGGGTGCTATCATTATCTTAATTTTACAACGAAAACACTGCAGCCCAGAAAGCATAACACACACTCCCACAGTTCACAAATGGAGAGCTGAGATTCAAACCTGGGTTTCTCTGTCTCAATTACACCACATTTTCCCCATACAGTGCATTTTAGCTACCCAATATTCCTTGAGGACAACATTCATCTGTGGGGGAATTTCCCTGTGGTACTGTCACTGATTCGACTCTCCATTCTTCTGCCCCTCTCCTCCCCCTTCCTTTCCTTCTCT
Organism: Mus minutoides; assembly: GCA_902729485.2. Taxonomy (NCBI): domain Eukaryota; kingdom Metazoa; phylum Chordata; class Mammalia; order Rodentia; family Muridae; genus Mus; species Mus minutoides. The sequence goes on from LR753324.1 coordinate 487,168, forward strand.
CCCTCTCCTCCCTTCTGCCTCTTTCCCTTTCTCCTCCTGCCCCTTCCTCCCCCTTCCATCCCTTTCCTCTTCTACTCCTCTCCCTTCTTCTCCTTCTCTCCTCCTATTCTCTCCTTTTCCTCCTTCCCTTCGTCTTTTCCTTCTCCTTCATTTCCTTTTCCCATTCGTCCTTTTCTCATCCATCATTTTGTTTACTGGGACTGGCTGATACCCCATACCCTTCTAATGACAGAGCTCAAAGCCATCTGCTCTCACCACTGCGAGTTCCATTTTCTTTTTGTCTATACTGCTTGGCCTATGCTATGTAAGATGGGGGGCCTTGGCAACTTGGGTAGGTTACTGGCCAATATAGCCGAGCATTTCACCAAACATGAGCTGAGCACACATCAGCTGGCCATGCTGTAGCTCTTGCTCTTCAGTGGGTCATAAGAGCTTGAAGGAAGACAGACACTGGAAACACAAATTTGAACTTACTGCAATGTCTTTGATCTAAAAGCCAAGCATGACCTTGGTGTTGAGTGTATATCAGGATATGTGTAGACAAGGACTGTAAAAGGTTTGAAAGAGGTGCTCAGGAGGCAGATGCCAAAAAAATTCTGTGAAGTCTGAGAACCCCCTAGAAAAACAAAACAGGGCTGGAGAGATAGCTCAGCGGTTAAGAGCACTGACTGCTCTTCCGAAGGTCCTAAGTTCAAATCCCAGCAACGACATGGTGGCTCACAACTATCTGTAATGAGATCTAACATCCTCTTCTGGAGTGTCTGAAGACAACTACAGTGTACTTATATATAATAATAAATAAATCTTAAAAAAAGAAAAACAAAGCAAAACTAAACAAAACAAAACCAACAATCCCCACAAAACTCACCCACCCAGCCAACCAAAGCACCACAATACAATCCCACTGGCAGGAACTAGGCTAGGAAAGTGCCCAGGTTAGTTGCCTATGATGAAGTGTGACGGTTGTGCATTAATGGTTTCCTGAATTTGCTCTCTTTTTCCTGCCTTCTCTGCCTCCTAGCTCCACAATTTCTCAGGCTTCTCTGGAAAGCAAGCCCACCTAGAGTTAGCATGGGCTGCCACAGGGGGGCACCAGGAAGGGTAGGCTTAGGGCAGTGGTGTGCTGCTGAGGACATAAAGAAGCACATTGATGAAAAGCAGCTTTGGCCAAAAAAGCCTTGTCATTTCTCAAAACATTTGGTGCCCCTTAGAGTGACCCAGTTACAGGCTTAGCATCTCATACACATAAGGACGAGTTGCCATTTAGTGAGCACCTACTAACTTACCAAATCCTTACTCAACAATACACAAATTTCCCCCCACTTTATGCAGTAGGTATCAGGCTTAGAAAGAGTCATTATTTTTCCAGGTGGGTTCACCTAGTTAGAGTTGTAATTTGAAGCCCAAAGCCTGGATTTCCAGGGCCAGAGTTGTTAATTCCTCCATGTAATGAATGTCTGTTGAAGAAAGAAGCAGATGGATGAAAGGAGATATGTATTCATTAACTTCACTTAAATAAACATTTATCAAATGCTCTGTGTCAGCCCCTATGCCAGACATGAAAACACACACACACACACACACACACACACACACACACACGCACACAGAGATACAGAGAGACAGAGACAGAGAGACAGAAACAGAGACACAGAGAGACAGACACACACATACAGAGACAGACACAAAGAGACACAGAGAGACAGACATACATACACACACATACACACACATAAACAGAGAGACAGGGAGAGACAAAGAGACAGACAGAGACAGACAGAGAGGGGAGAGAGAGGGGAGGGAGAGAGAGAAAAGAGAGAGGGAGAGGGAGAGTGAGAAAGAAAGAGAGAGAGAGAAACTACATGGCATCTACTATAAAGGAGCTCACAAAACCACTTTTTAGTGTAGCATGACTTGTGGATAGAAGTAATTTGAATTTCTTGAATAGCAGTTTTTAATGATGCTATGTAACAAGTCTCAGTCTCAGATCCCGCCTCACTTTCTTTCTCTCTCTTTTTTGTAGTAGAGGATTGTGCCCCCACCAGCAAGGGTCTCAAATGATTAATCATCAATTCAACCACAGCATAGCCTCTAACAAACAGCCCTGCAACTCCTATCACATTAGCTAACTCTTCTTCCATTTATCATGTGTCTACTTGGTTGAATTCTTCCTAGTATGAAAGTTATCTGTTACCCTAATGGACAATTATCCCATCCATCACTTCTGCTGGTCTGGCTGGTCCCTAGCAGTCTCCTTCATAGAGAAGGCTTAGAAATAGTCGCAGAGATGATAGACTGGAAAATTGCTCAGTTTTTGTACATTTTTCATCAATGCAGAATGAATTCCTTTGCATGCTGTCCTTTAAGCTGTGTTTGTTTCATTAGTTATATAAGGGCATGTTTCAAATTCTTCGCCTGGATGAGAAACATATCTTTTCATTGGCTTGTTTTAGTAGACATGGTCTCACTATTTAGTTCTGGATGGCCTAGAACTCAACAGCCCTAGACCTCTGCAGACTGGGCTGGCCTCAGATTCACCAAGATCCACCTACTTTGGTCTCCATAGTGCTGGGATTAAAGGCATGAGCCACCCACAGCCAGCTAAAAAATGATTGCTTGACTTAAAAATAAAAACGCCTCTCTAGGCAACAGCATTCTACAACTTTGTTAAAATAGGAAGGGATGAATGGATGGATGGATAATTGCATAAGTGTACTTAGGGGTATAGCAGAGAAGCACATTTTGTACCCAGGGATCAGGTGGCTGATCTTCCTGTCAGGGAGATGGCCGCTTCCCTTTACTTTGCATGCATTTGGATGGGACTCCCAAGTTGAATATGGTTGAAGTGAAGCTTATGGTTTGTATAGTAGAGAATGTTTCCAGTTGAAGTATCTGAGATTCTCGCTACAGCCATGTGGGTAGAAATGCTCTCCTCCCCTATGCCCATTTAAGCCTGCTAGCTAACACATTACACTTGTCTTTTGAGGCACAGAGTCCAGGCTGGCCTGGATCTCAGTATCTTTAGACTTGACAGTACTTGGATCACCCAACCATACCTTCCCTTCCTTCCTGTCCTTTCCTTTACTCCCTTTACCTTTCTTTTGTTCTTGAGAAGATTTCACATAATTCATGCTGGCCTCAAACTTGCTAGGTAGTAGAAGATAACTTTGAACTTCTGATTTTTCTAATTCCACTTCCTAAGTGCTGGGATTGTAGGTGTGCCCTACCATATGCAGTTTATACAGTGCTGGGAATTGAACCCAGGGCACTGTGAATTCTGAACAAGCACTCTATGGACTGAGCTATAGCCCCAGTACAGATACATAACAACAACAACAACAACAACAACAACAACAACAACAACAACAACTCTTTTTTTTTTTTTTTGGTTTTTCGAGACAGGGTTTCTCTGTATAGCCCTGGCTGTCCTGGAACTCAGTTTGTAGACCAGGCTGGCCTCGAACTCAGAAATTCGCCTGCCTCTGCTTCCCAAGTGCTGGGATTAAAGGCGTGCGCCACCACGCCCGGCCAATAAAAACTCTTAAAGGTCTTTCTTTCTTTATGTTTATGCATGCATGCATGCACATATAACATGGCATGCATGGCAAAGTCAGAGGATAACTTGTGGAACTCAATTTTCTCCTTTTATGATGGCTCTGGGGGTCAATCTCACATTGTCAGGCTTGACATCGGATGTCTTCACTCACTGAGCCATGTCACTAATCCTTATATTTAACTTTTGATCGCAGTAATGAACATGCCCATTACAACCAGGATCATCAGTTCTCTAAGGCAAGAAAACCAAGGGTTGTCTTTCAATGTTGCTCTTATCTCACTCTATTCAACTAATCTCTGTGCACTGTCAAATCTACATCCACTGAATGGAACCCATCTTCTCCATTGCATTTCTTTTGTTTAGAGCTTGCCCTTTCCCAAGCATCTCTTGCCTTGACTCTAATAGCTTCTTTTCCTCTCACTTTTGAACATCAACCCTCCACTCCCCACTTCAATGCCTTCCAGACTTCCACCACATCCTCATTCCAATTTCATCTCTCCCTCCTCTGCCTCCTCTTCCCTCTCCTTCTTCTCTTCCCTCCTCCTTCCATTCTGGCCCCTAGTCCTATAATCCACTGAGTTCAATTAGTGATGCTCATATGTGCATGGTTGTAGGACCATCCACTGGAGCATAGACAACTTACCAGGGCCCACATCCTTGAAGAAAGCTAGTCAAGACCTGCCCTGTAGAAGCCATAACCTGTCAAAACCTCCACTGTCAGGAGTGGGACCTTCTTGACCCCTCCCCAGTCTATGTTGGAGTAAGTATGGACTGGCTTGATCTTGTGCAAGTGTTATGAAGGCAACCACAGAATCTAATGGGCCCTCTCACTTTCTCTCCCCTACCCCATATGCATTCTTTCCAAAGGAATCTAAGTGAACTTTCAAATACTTATGTAAGATGATTTCTTTTCTTTTTTTGAGCATTAATTGCCCTTAGAATTTGTGTAGTAACTTTGAAAAGTTTGATTTCTTGATATAATTTTTAAAGAATTCAGAAAAACATGGGCCATTTGTACTCTCCCAAGCCTATACCTTTTTTTTATTAGATATTTTCTTCATCTACATTTCAAATGCTATCCCCTTTCCTAGTTTCCTCTCCAAAAGTCCCCTATCCCCTCCCCAACCCTGCTCCCCAACCCACCCACTCCTGCTTCCTGGCCCTGGCATTCCCCTGTACTGGGGCATATAGTCTTCGAAAGACCAAGGGCTTCTCCTCCCATTGATGGCCCAGACACTATTGCATATGCCAGCAAGATTTTGCTGACAGGACCCTGATATAGTTATCTCTTGTGAGGCTATGCCAATGCCTGGCAAATACAGACGTGGATGCTCACAGTCATCTATTTGATGGAACACAGGGCCCCAATGATGGAGCTAGAGAAAGTACCCAAGGAGCTAAAGTGGTCTGCAACCCTATAGGAGGAACAACAATATGAACTAACCAGTACTCCTCCGGAGCTTGTGTCTCTAGTTGTATATGTAGCATAAGATCATTTCTACTTAATCCTTGTAAATGGATTTTCAACATCTGAAACTAGAGGCTCTCAGAGTGAGGTCCTAGGAGCAACAGCATCAGCCATTCTGACAACCTGTCTGAGTTACTGAATCAGATATAGGGAGTGTCCATCTCTGACCTATATTTAACAAACCTTCTAGGTGATTTTGATTAAGTACTCAAATTGAGAACTTGGCTCCCTGAAGTTGTGACTGTACACTAGAACAAACTGGAGAAGCTTTTAAAAAATTTCAATGCCTTCCCCACAAGACAAATTAAATCAGAGTTCCTGGTGTAGGATCCAGTCATCAATATTTTAAAGCTTTTTAGGTGAATCTAATGTGGAATGAAAGCTGACAGCTACTGTATGAAGTAAAAAATCCTTAACTTGGCTTCTTAAGGCCTGTTTCTTCAGTCAAATCTTCCCATGCTCTACTCAGTCATTCTGGAATTTCATCACACAGCACCATCAAGAATTGCCTTAGAGCTATGCATATAGGCACACATCGCATGCAATGCCTTGCCTTTACTTCCTTGCCTCTCTTTACCTAGCTGATATTTTCACATCCACAGAAAATGATTCCTTTTGTGAACGACACCTCCCTGACCCACCACCCCAAACTGTAGGGATGTCTACAGCGGTCATATCACCACCTTCGGTATGTCATCTTGTTATCCTCTGGTTCATTGTCTTTCTTTACCAGCTTGAGCTTGCATGAGGGCTATGATCGTCAGTCTACAGTACAGTATCCAGCTAATAGCTGGTTCTTAGTAGGTTTCGCTATTGCTTATTAGGTAGAGTTCTTTTCCAGTTTCAAAGTGCAGCCTAGATGGTGCTTCTCTGAGTTTTAAAATTCTTTCTGGGTTAGCTACCCTTCCTTGAGGCCCGTAGTATGTGTGTGTGTGTGTGTGTGTGTGTGTGTGTGTGTGTGTGTGTGTGTAGACCAGAGTAGTATATTAGGTGCCTTATTCTATCACCTGCAACCTTATTGCCTTGAGACAGGGCTTTTCAGTGAACTAGAGGTGTGCTATTTTGGCTAGGCTGTTTGGCCAGTGGCTTCTTGTGAACTATTTGTCTCCATTCTCCCAATGCTTAGGTTAAAGGCATGCATGGGGCTCTTGAATGTGGTTAGTCGTATATGGCAGAAAGAAGAGAGTGTGGCTGGAAAAGGCATATTCTCATGGATGTTACTGGGGTACTTGCTATGTAGACTGGGTGGCATCAGAGAAAGTGTTTTAGCAGTAGGAGGTACAGTGACTCTCATTTTAGAAAGCGATATCACTGAGGAAAGGAAGTGTTCAGATAGGTTGGAGAAGGAAATGTTGAAAATAAATCAGGAGGCTATTGTGATAAAACAATAGGAGCCTGAACAGACGTAGTGGCAGAAGACAAGGAAGAAGATAAGGATGCTCGTGAACTCCATTATTCATTCTTTAGATGTTTACTAAGTAACTGGTATGTGTTAGGCATTGTGCTAGCAGCTTGGATTCAGAAATGTAACCCTCACCTCAAGCCACACTCAGTTCAATGAGGGAAGCAGATACATAAACGAACTATGATAGTCTCAAATTGTTCTTGGCCAGAGTAATATTATATATAAAGTATTATAGCAGCCTACAAGACAATTGGGAACTTGCCTTAATATGTAGAAGCACTTGCTTTGCAAACATGAAGACTTGAGTTCAAATCCCAAGCACCCATATAAAAGTACAGGCATGGCTAGGCGTGCATGTAACTGAAACATTGTGAGGATGGAGACAGGCAGACCTCCAGAGGCCACTGGCCAGGCAGCCTAGCTAAAATAGTACACTTCTAGCTCACTGAGAAACCCTGTCTCAAGGTATTAAGATTGAAGCTACTAGAAGATACCTGGTGTAAAGTGAGAGCGAGAGAGCTTCACGTTCAAAAGGAGCTGAGTATTTCAAGATAATGACAGAATATTAAGTGAAGGTGGGTGATCCCTTTTGATGGCAGTATCTTATGTGATGGCCCAGATCTATTCATATGTCCTTTGTGCTCCTCCAGATGAATCCATTCTTCCCTGTTCTGCTTTGTAGCTCATTTGCACTACAGCTCTATAAGGGCTCTTTCCAGCTTCTTCCTTTTCACCCAGGAATGCAAAGGTTCTCTTTGCCACAGATTGACCCCAAACTTCAAAGACCTGCTCAGTTCTCACTTCCAACCACTCAAGACCTTTGTAGTTTCTAGCACACACACAGATGTCAACACATAGTTTCTTACGTGTGGTCTGAATTTTCAGCTACTTGAGGGCAGGGACCTGAAACTATGTCCGTCTCTGTGCTTTGTGCTCGTGACTTGATGAGGAAATGCCCTAGTTCTAATCACTGAACCTGGCAAGAATACACTAGGCACTGAAATCCTGATTTGAGTTCATTATTGTTACTGTAACATGGAAAGAGTTAGTTCTCTTGAGTCTCATCTTTACTCATTACAAGGGTATGATACTTAGAAAACTTATATTTTGTGCTAGTATCTTCTTCTATGCTAATGTTTGCAAAGGTTTTTCTTTTCTAATGCCTATAAAACATACTTCATTTTTCCACAATTTCAATACCTGAGGTCTTTGAGGATCTAATTCTGTTTTCCTTGTCCCTGACTTCATTGTATGTTTTGTAATTTTTGATTATGAGTTCATGCTCAGCCAGACTTTACCTTAGTAATCCTACGAAAACTGGTTTGAGGGTGTGTTTCTCCAGGGAGGATTTCTGTTTGCTTCATCTACGTGCTTCAGGGCATTATTAATCCAGGACTGCTTGGGAGGAATTCTTTAGTCCGAAAGGCAGGGTTCATATGTTCTTTGTTTATATAACTCGAATGCTTAGCTCAGGAACTTTTGGGCATTCAGCATGTATGCGTTGATTGAACAGATGAGTAAATAGGGCACTCTCTCTGTTTTTCTTGGAGACCCAATAAGAAATATAACCTGCAGTGCTAGCAAAGGTCAGTAGATCTAGCATGAAAATAGGAATTGCTAGCAAAATATATTTATTTTTATTTTATGTGCATGAGTGTTTGCCTACAGATACCTAAGTGCACTGCATGGTACCCAGTGCCTGTGGAAACTAGACAAGGGTGTCACATGTCCAGAAACTGGAGTTCCAGAAGATTTTAAGCTTGTATGTGGGTGCTGAGAACCAACTTCCAGCTTTAATTGCTAAGTTTTTTGAGTTATGTGCCAGATGTAATTCTGAGGGTCTTATTAATTATCTGATTTAATAAAAAAACTAAATTCTGTCTCTCTCTCTTTCTCCCCCACCCCCTTCTGCGTGTGTGTGTGTGTGTGTGTGTGTGTGTGTGTGTGTGTGTGTGCATAGAAGTTAGAGGACTTGAGGCAGTTCTAGCCTTCCACCGTAGAGGTTGCTGTGCTATGACAATTGAATTCTGGGCATCAGCCTGGGCAGCAGGTGTTTTATCCTCTGAGCCATTGCGCCAGTACATAACCATCTAGTTTGCTAGTAGTTCTAATTCTGTGGGGTGGGTTCTATTATCTTTTTCTATTTCCTGAGGAGGTGCACCAGATGCAGGCGGACTGAGCATCTTAGGCAAAGTCGCACAGTCAGAGAACTGAAGAACTTTAGAGAGAGCTCAGGACCTCTAGAAGCACAGAATCGTGGATGAGAGCACACTAGCAGTGCCAGGGCTACACTGGGATGATACACTTCGGTACTACCAAAGGGACTATCAAAGGGACTTCAGTGCTACATAATAAGTCATATTAAGCACAGGATGGAACTTGACATGATCTTTTATTATGAACAACACAATAATAATGTCTGAATGTTGTCTGCCTACCAGCAAGAGAAGGAACAGGTTGGAGGAAGGAACCACTGAATATTGGTCTCTATTTGACTCAGTATACATTTGCTAAGTGAATGTTTTGAAGTGAAATTTGAGGGCTTTGAACAAGTTACGTCACATCCTGTGTTTATGCCAAACTGAGATTACTGATGAATCTTTCACTTTTCATTGAAAGCATGAAAAACGTCTAGATGTGACTGTTACATTGACAGCGTACTGACACCTTTATGCATGCACTCCTAAGGCTCCCATGAAAGAGGAAGGAAGAAACAAACTAGAGTCATTTGGGAAGATGGAACATCAATTTAGAAAATTCCCTGACCAGATTGGCTTGTAGGTAAACCTTCAGGTCATCTTATTGATTGATAATTCATATGGTAGGGCCCAGCTCACTGTGGGGAATGCCATCCAGGGGTTAATGGTCCTGTGTTCTATAAGAAAGTGGACTGAACAAACCATGGGGTAAGCCAGTAAGCCAGTAATCAGGATTCCTCTGTGGCTTCTGTTTCAGCTCCTACCCAGACTTCCTTCAGGGATAGAGTGTGGCATGAAAGCTATAATCTGGAATAACCTTTTCCTCCCCACACTGCTTTTGGTTAAAGTGTTTTATCTGAGCACTAGAAACCCTAACTAAGACACTTGGCTTCTGCTCTCTTCAGCCCCAGATTGTCAGAAAACACAAGGCCACTTACCATTCTTTTTAAACCCTACTATTCAAATTTAGGAGGGCCTGGAGGAAAGGGGGCCCTTCTCTACTTTATTTATTTTTTATTTTTTAAATTAGATAATTTTAAATTTACATTTCAAATGCTATCCCGAAAGTACCCTATACTCTCCCCATGCCCTGCTCCGCTACCCACCCACTTCCACTTCTTGGCCCTGGCATTCCCCTGTATTGGGGCATATAAAGTTTGCAATACCAAGGGGCCTCTCTTCCCAATGATGGCCGACTAGGCCATCTTCTGCTACATATGCAGCTAGAGACATGAGCTCTGGGGGTACTGGTTAGTTCATATTGTTGTTCTACCTATAGGGTTGCAGACCCCTTCAGCTCCTTGGGTACTTTCTCTAGCTTCTCCATTCGGGGCCCTGTGTTCCATCCTATAGATGACTGTGAGCATCTACTTCTGTATTTTCCAGGCACTGGCATAGCCTCACAAGAGACAGCTATATCAGGGTCCCTTCAGCACACTCTTGCTGGCATATGCAATAGTATCTGGGTTTGGTGTCTGATTATGGGATGGATCTCCGGGTGGGGTAGTCTCTGAATAGTCCATCCTTTCGTCTTAGTTCCAAACTTTGTCTCTGTAACTCTGAATGTGGGGTCTCAGTAAACAGTCTGGGTCCTCAGCTTCAGCACTCCTCCAATGAATGAAATCTCCGTACCCTACCAGGCTTGATTAAGTACTTACTTGCCTGGGGGCTGCAGTGAGCTTGGAGCCAGGGCTCTAAAGTGCAGAGGAATGGGGCTCAGGAGTGAGATAGAATCTGAGGTGCTGGGTGAGGGATGGTGGCCATAGGAAGTTGGCAGTGGCAATACCAGAGCTGCAAAGTAGTGAGTGGATTAGGAAGGGGGATCTTGGAGAAGGAACAATATACTTTAGGTCTGTTCCTTTTCAAGACACCCCTCCCCCCCAGCCCTTGCCAGAATCAATTTGCCTGGCTCTCGTTTTATAGTCACAGTATGGGCAGTTAGTTCCAGTTTGGTGGTTAGTTTCCTACTTGGCCATTCTTGTTGTGTGAGAGGATGAAGGGGAGAAATACATCTCTCTCCAGTGAACAGAGGCCCTGGTATCAGGAGTTTGCCTTATTCTTCTAGGAGCTATGTAGTGGGTCTCTCTTGAATGTGCCCCCGTCTCTGGCAGACCATGCCTCATCATTAGAAATCCATTCCAGACGAGGTTATTATTGGAGACATAAATGAGGGCCATTCTGAGTCTGAGGCGTACCAGGAACATTCAGAGAGCTGGAGCGGGTGTATGTCTGAAAGAGATTCGGGACTTGGGAGCACTTAGGTGAGAGTTGAAAGTGCCCAAAGAGAGTACATAGAAAGACAGGCAGAAGAAAGGGCTTATGCAGCTATTATAGTCTGTAGGGGTGGGAAATAAAGCTTGGGAGTTGTAAGGATTTGGTGAGGGTACATGTGTTCATTCATCCATCTATTCATTCAACATTTATTAAGCTTTATGCCAGATATAGAATTGGAGAGGAAGTTGGGGATTTAAGAGGGAGAAGGGTTGAGAGGGGATTCCTGGTGGATCCAGATGAAGGAGAAGGGAGGAGCTAAGTGCCTGGGCTCCCGCCTGCCAGGAGAGGACATCTGTTAAGACAAAGCTGCATCTGTATCTGAGCCAGCTCCCTTCTTTGCTCCATCCCCTCCTTTTTACCCACCCTAAGACAGGGAGCCACATGGCGGGCTTCCTACTTCCCCGAACACTCCCCAGCCAACCCTCCCAAACCCCTCGCAATGTTCTTTCTAGGCACCAGCACCCCCTCCCAAGAGCTCAAGCAACTCCTAGAGGCAGGTCGGGGTGGTAGTGTTGGTGGTAGGGAGAGGGTTGACAGTTTTGAGAGAAGAGCCAGAGAAGGCGCTGTTTGTCTGTCTGTAATTAGCTCCAGCTGCTGTTCCGAAGCAGCGTTGGGGGCTGTGAGGAGTGCGAATGCATGCGTATGAGCCTGTGTGCGTGGCGCCTCATCGCTATCGCTCTATTTCTCACTGGATTGCACGCTGGCTGCAGCCCTGCTGCTCCGCAACCCCTCCTGTCCCCAAGGATCCCAAAGGACAGAGTGTTCCACAGGCTGCACCAGCTTGATTCGTTAATGCTGCTAAGCAGAAGGACAACAAATATAGGCCCCCATATGTCCTGGATACACAAGTCCCGGCTCTCTTCCCCCACACCCTCTTCCTGAGTGTTTCCTGGTGAGTGAAGCCTCAGCACTTGAAATTAGCAACACTTCGCTTCTGCGCAGCCTTTTGGCAAGGAACTTTTGCAGCTGCCCTGCCATGCATGCATTCCCAGACAGCCCGGAGGGGCAGCATTATACAGGTGAGGACACGGAGGCCCAAGGAAGTGGAGAGATTTGCATCTGGTTACCCTGATGGTGGTGGTAGGAGACATCTCTGGGGTAGGAGTTCATGGGTTCCTGGCCTGGCGGCACACCCCCATTAAAATGCAGGCAAAAGGGCTTTTCCTGGGTGGCTCTAGCTGTTGCTGTCTGTCTGTTCATGAGAACCTGTTAGCATCTGTCTGCCTCCGTCATCAACTGAAAATGCTGATGGTGCTGATAACTCGGAATCCTAAGGCCAACGATTCATTTAGTGCATGTCACATGCTTACCACAGCGCTGGTACTTTTGGGGGACACAAACTGCAGTACAATATCACCTCTGTCCTTGAAGAAATGGTAACTTAAATCAGGAGATACTCCTTAGATGCCAACTCCAAAGGTAACACCCACAGATTCTCTTTTGCATTAACCAGTCCATTCTCATGGCAAATGAAGCAGAGAGAGGACGGCTAGGTCAGAGTAATGAAGGGTAGACAAATGAATGAAAGACAGGAAAAACCAGAGTTCCCACTAAATATTAGGCACAGTGTAGAGTAGGTATTTTAAATATATGTCATTTACACTATATTCATAGTAACACATACACACACACACACACACACACACACACACACACACACAAACACATAACCATAGAGCATGGGGTAACCCTTTGATTTTACCTACTTTAAAAGCCACATGAAGAGCTTAGAACGTTTTCTGACCCTTACAAAGCACTGAATGGATGCTGAGTATTCTTTTATCTTATCTGCACCAATATTATCTACACCACTTTACTCATTCTTTATAATTCCAGGAGGTAGCAGCTAACATTTGTATTGCCAGATTGCAGACAAGGAAACCAGTATTTTATTGTAAACAATCCAAAGGTTCAGAGAATACACACAATCATCTAGCATATTCCTAGCTAGACTTTGGGGACATATTCGTCTCTCAGGGTGCAGGGGACACACATAAAGCCTTATGGACTAGTGGCTGCTGTCATAAAAACAAATGCCTTATTCATGGGGCAGTGGTTGTTGGTGACTGACCTCAGACCTGAGGAAGTTAGCGAAGACATACATAAAGATGAAGGGGGTTTAGCTGGAACCTGAGGGATGGAGATTTTGCAGAAAACAGTAATGGAGGAACCTAAGAGCACCTCCGTGTGAAAGTGTGGGGCATTCATTAGAGTGCAGTGGAAGAGAGTGGGGGAGGTGGCTGGAGTCAGTTATCCAGAGCTTCCTTGGCCAAGATGAGAGCTTTTGTTCTGTGAGCAATAAGGAACTAATGAAAGCTTCTGAGGAAGAAGACAGTTTTACAGCACCAGGGTGAAGGAAAGGCTGGAGAGGAGGAAGCCTGAAGGCAGGGTGACCATGTGATTGGTCCAGGCAAAAGAGGAAATTCCTCTGAACCAGAGACTGTGACAGTGAGCTCTGAGGGGAGGGGATGGCTTCAGAATGTCTCATGTCAATGGCTTCCTTACATGTCAGCATGTGGAAACCACGGGGCTGGGTGTCATTGGGTCAAGGGGGTTATGCGGCATGTGACAATGATCCTGACATTCCGGCTTGGGCCTGTGGTGACACTGTCAGTGGAGACAAGGAACACATGTAGGTAGGAGTGATGGTAAAAGATGACAGGCCAGCTTGGACGTGCTGAGCTTGTGGGTGCCAGTGGGGCTTCTAAGTGGCTGTGTATAGCAGTAAGAGGAGAATCTTGGCCTAGAGCCCAGGCAAGGCTTGGAGGCCAGATGGTACTGGTGGACCTCATGGTTTTATTTTCTCTCCTTCTACTTTACACTTCTATGGCCTGAACCTGGAAGCACAGCCGGGTGAGCCTCCAGCTCTAAGGAGTGGCGTGGTGGGGACATTAGCCTGGAGTGAGAGAAGTTATCTTTTCTGGGATTGAGGTGCTATGTTGTAGTGATTTTATCAAATCAATAGCCCCAACTCATTTGGGGCCTAAAGGAGAAAGGCCACAATGACATGATGGTAGCTGGAGCCTTCTATGTTAGAAAGCTCCATTTGGGAGTACATCATAGAAGGTTTATTTTTATTTTTTATTTTATTTAAAAAAATTTAGATCCAGGCTGTGCAACTTCAACTAGTCTCCTTAGAGTCCTAAAACTTTAATTAGACCCAGCAGGTCCTAGAACCAAATCTCATAATCCCATAAATCTAATGCAACAAGTTAAAGTCAAATTCTTTAATGTAAGTGACCCATCTTCATTCCGGGTCTTTGAATGACCCTTAGTCAATGTCTCCTCCCAAAATAGTTATCCAACATGACATTTTTCTCTTATAGGATTCTTAGAACATTTATAGAATTCTATTTTAAATATCCCACAGACATACTTATATTAGTATTCTGAACATTTTTCACATATATCAACTCATTTATTCCTTGTGGGTAGTAGCTAGCTAGTTAGATAGCTAGTTTGTGTGTGTGTGTGTGTGTGTGTGTGTGTATGTGTGTGTTACTCACACTGTTCAAAAACAGCTCAAGTAACTTTGCATTTGATAATCTGTACCAAAATAAATAAATAAATAAATAAATAAATAAATAAATAAATAAGGGTTGAGAATGTAGCTCAGAGGTGGAGTGCTTGTCTAGCAGGCATAAGCCTTTAGGTTAAATTGTCAGAACTAGAAAAGATATATTAATAATATCTAAATGATATATTAATTTATGTTTATAATAATAAGAAGAACCATAGATTTTTATTGCTAAATGCTTAAAGTTGGCCAGGCACAGTTTTTAACATATTACATGAAGTAATTCATAATTCCACATGAACAACACGGTGAGGCAGGTATTCCCTGTGTTATCATTTTCATTTCAAAAATGACGAGTCAATCATGGGTCTTCTAGCCTGTGAAGCCTAGGCTAACCCAATCCCACCCTGCCACTTTGGCTACAGTGCATTATCAACCACCGAGATCTTCTACAGCTCCATCTAGCTCCAAACAACTCTTGATGAGGACTCTATCCATTTTGCATCTCAGATTGGTGGCATCACTCATTTAGGCCTTCAAGCTCCAAATCTGAAACTGCTTAAGGGTTAGGGGAAGCAGTCTGGGAGCCGCTGCTTGGACAAGACAAGTAGGCACTGACTTCAGGAGGCACTGACACAGGCTTCTGGAGACTCAGGGGGAAAGGCTGGGACTCCTGATAGGGACCAGAGACCTTCAGAGACCTGAGATTCCTCCTCACCTCCACTCTCACCCCCATTTCACAGGACGGAGCACACTGGTTTTTTAAGGTGCCCAAGGAGAGGTGTGTATGTGTGTGTGTGTGTGTGTGTGTGTGTGTGTGTGTGTGTGTGTGTATGTGTGTGTGTGTGTGTGTGTGTGCGCGCGCGCAAGCGCGTGAGTGCACGCGAGTGTTTCTTTTTCCTTTTGAAAAGTTTATTTTAAAAACAAGAAGAGGGCCAAGGGTGGCAAGGGGAAAATGAATTACTTTGCTCTCAGAGAGGCAGCTTCAGCAAGGCTGAGGGAATGCATGCCTCTGTCTGTGTGTGTGTGTACATAATTTTATAGGGTTTTCTTTCTTTGCTATTTATGTTTTTAATTTTAAAAATTCTTTTTTTTTTTTTTTTTGGCAGAGATTTTGTTCTCATTATCTGAAGGAGAGCTTTAGAAACATGCAGATTCCAGGGCTGAGGCCCAAACCCAGGCACTGTATTTCTATGGAGATAGTTTTTTAAAGTATGTGTCTTAGCCAACTCCCAGAATTAGTTCAAGAAACACTGCCATTTAGTTTTTGAGAAGATGTAGGTCTGTCTTGTGATTTGAGAGATACTGCCTGGGGCTAGGGTATAGTTCACTGCTCTAGCACTTGCCTTGCCTGCTTCATAACTCTGTGTTCAACCCCCAGCACTGGAGAGAGAGAGAGAGAGAGAGAGAGAGAGAGAGAGAGAGAGAGAGAGAGAGAGAGAGAGAGAGAGTCTAACCAGGCCTAGGGAGGGTTCCTCCTCCTCCCTTGTGGAGCAGAGACACAGGGAGGGCCAGAAAGCAGAGGGCACACCGAGGGCATGCCTGCACAGAAGGTAGAGCTCCCTTTACCACCACACCCCTTTCAAGAGTGAACTCTCTCTCCCCAGGAAAGCATAGGGAGCAGCAGAGAGAGGAAGCTGAAGAAAGCCTCTGGAAGCTGCCAGCATCCTGGGGTGCAGAAAAGGGATTCCTCTCAGGGAGGGTGGATGCTGTTGGGAGAAGGGGAGTGCAGTGGTCTAGCAGCCACAGACATAGGGAATCCCAAGCCTGTGTCCAATTGTCTTGAGATGACAGTGCAGTGAGTGAAAGGAATAAGACTCTGCTTTACGTGGGGCTCCTTTTCCCTTCTTGGGCCATACAGAGCTGCATTCTACTGGACCCGCTGGGCCACAATGGATTTCATGTTAGGGAATGGGCGACAAAGCTCATTTGGTGAGCCAAGAGAAAGACTTCATGTACCTCTAGCAGCAATTCCGTCTGTTTAGTTAGCTGGGAGATGGAGGGGATGCAGAAGCAGTGGGAGGAAAGGCTTGCTTTACTCTAGGGATCTTGGCAGGAAAGGGGGGAAGAGAACCATTTTAAACGAAGGAAACTGATGAGCCAGCAACCCGTAGTGCTATTAGAAGTGCACTGAGGGGGACCACCTTGACTGCGGCTGTGAGACATTCTCGGATGATGACGCAGAGAGCAGAAAGCAGGGAATGTTCATCACTGCTGACTTTTGTTAAACACATCCTTCGTACTAGGAACTGTTCAGGGCTCCACAGGCATTGTTGTATTTAGCTTTTATGACATTCTGACATATCCTGTCATTACTGTGTCCACTTGGCAGATGAGATTAAAATCCGGCCCATGACTTGCCCAGGGCCACCCAGCTAGGAAGTAGAAGGGCTAAGGTTTGAACTCAGGTGCTCCTATTCTGTTTGCCAAGGTCTACAAAGGAGCCTTGACTTGTGGCTGTGCTGAGGTAACCTCTCTATGTACCTTATGGCTGTTGGCAAGTGAAGGTGCTATCGAATTTACCATGAAACTATAGAACTCAAGAAGCTTTTAACTTGGCTAGTCACAGACCCGGAAGTAGCCAGCCTGATTCAAGCAACTTAAAAGTATGCTTAATATTGGGTGCAGAGTAAAGAAACGGTGAGAACAAGTGTGCATGCCTCTCTTTTGATCTGAATGGAGGGGTGGCAGGGTACTTGTTCTATTTCATTTCTTATCCTGAGGTGCCTTCACAATTTTGGCGGCCTATGTTCAGTGGCTTGGGTAACTCACTCTGCAGATAAACTTGCAAGAGTCCTTCCATCTATTAATCCATTCCTCTAGATGAGATTCTTTCTGGACCCTAATTTTATTAAGTAGATTCCTATTCACCAAACTTTAGCCTCTGCGTCAATAGGTTGTCTTGCACCCCATTTTCACAAGACTAGAGCTCCCTCTTTGTGTCTAGAGGGATTCTTGGTGCTTCTGACTGTAATCTGGCTTCTGCACCCCTGGTTTCTGATCCAAAGGTCATTTTCATGTACAGCAATCTTAGCTTCCCTCCTTTTTGCTCTTCTACCCTCTGTCAAAATCGACTGTCAGAATGGGATTTACCCAAATGAGCTTTAAACAGGCTGACCCTCCCAGGAGGTTGGCATTTTAACTGATGCCAAAGCCCTGGGTTAAAGGAATTATGTACTTAAGACTTTCCAAGTCCCTGGGAGTGGATAGGGAGGATTTAGAAGGCCAGGGGGAACATTCTTAATGCTCTTGGAATGCCACAAGGTAGACATGAGATTCAGGCTACCACTAACACTCAAGGCTCTGCAACAAAGCCTTCCTGACAGTGAACTTCTGGGACCCAAGCCGCATTTACTCAGAGCTCCTCACAAAGTGACACTTCACAAAATCCCAAAGACCATACCAACAGGCAGCAGCCAAAGTGAAAACAAGTTCCTTTGGAGGCCAGCTTCTTTCTGTACACTGAGAAATAAACCTTGTTCTACTACCTACAAACTATGTGTCTCTTCAGCATTTCTGCAGTCCAGATAGTAACAGTGATAACCTCACTTCATACCCAGCACTGACTATAGAACTCAAGAAGCTTTTGACTTGGCTAGTCACAGACCCTGAAGTAGCTAGCCTGATTCAAGCAACATCTTATGCTTTTTCTTTTCTTAAGGGCAGTGCTGCATCTATACGGAAGTCACTCATTCTTATTCGTGGCTGAGCAAATGATTACAAAAGCTCAGATGGACATTAGGACATAGGTAGACACTTCAAATGGCTTCTTAGCAAAGACAGATTTCACTCTCACCTCCCAAGGAATAAAGTACCTTGTGGATGATTTTGTCTTGGTGTTGAGAGAAGGGGTGTGTGTGCAGGACCTGGCTTTACCATCTTGGGCTATTTTCTGGAAACTCCTGCAGGCCCCTAAAGAAGGCAAGAGAAGGGCTGACTCTGTCTCTCTGTCTCTGTCTCTCTCTTTCTCTCTCTTTCCTTTGGGCAGCCATTGGAGCTGCTTCAGGGACTGTTAAGCTGCCTGGAAACAATGTCCAGTCTCTCTGTAAAGTGGTAAAAGCATCAGAAATGCTCCTTTCCTGGGGAGCTAGCAGCTATTTTGGCCTCTCTTTCCATTAAAATATGAAGGCATTGAAAGGGACCATCTCGCTGCCTAGCAGGAAGCCTCCCCATTGTGGCAGCATTTCTAACTGCGTTGAGAATCAACCACATCACTCTTCCCTTTTACCATGGAGGAGTTTCTAGATTCTCATTTATACCCTCCCGCTTACAACATCTTTCACAGTTTCAGCAAATTACTGCATAAAAGATGGAGAAGCCAGCAGGGGCTGTGCCCACAATAGTAGATGTGGATGCATTTAAGAAATTCAAATGCCAAGGGTACACTCTTGCCATTAAATCCAACATGAGAAAAAAAAATCAGGTGTGAACAGTACTGATGAACAAAGTACCCCAAAGCATAGATGGGGTTTCTGTTATGCTAGAGGGTGGCTTAGGAAAGAACAGAGGCATTTTCAGTTTTCAAGCTAAGAAGCAGTTTGGTGGGCAGGGGAAGGGGTGGGGGTCTGGCAGACATTCTTCCAAATCCTCGGACTTGCCCACACCTGAATCAGATAATGATGACCATCTCTATACTCTTCCCTCCTCTCCCCCTCCCCAGAAGTCAGCATGAACATCAATGAGCCCCGGTACTTACAGGTGCAGAAGATTTTAGAAGAGGAAAATGGAGCTCACAGGCTCCTGAATGCCTGCCGAGTCAGTTGCATCAGATTGGGAAGTGATGATCGATCGTAGGGATAAGATGTTTGGGGGAATAAAACCCCTCATCTCCCCTACCCCCACACCCTCCTCATCTTGTCTTCTCAGCCTGCATCCAAACTTAGACCATCCTTTCAGGCTGCTTGGTGCCTTCATATCCCTTACCGTGAGGGTGCTGGCAGGCACATTGCTGCTTGTAGCCTGTGGCTGGGCAAGGTAGTCAGGCCTCTGGGATTAGGTTGGCAGGCGTGATTGTCCTCCAAATAATCAGCGGGGGAGGGAGAGAGGGAGGGAGGGAGGGAGAGAGAGAGAGAGAGAGAGAGAGAGAGAGAGAGAGAGAGAGAGCAAACCCCCAAACTGGTCCAGGATAGAGAGCTCCAGGTCCTTAGCATGTTCCTGGCGTATTCCAAAAGTGGCATCCACAGCAGAGAAAGTGTCCCAAAATAGCTCAGGCTTCCAATGCCTCGCTGAAACCTGAGAAAGATTTGCTGAATTCAAAGATCTGGGTCGCTGTGGGTGTGTGATCAAAGTAAGATTTGTTGGTAGCAGGAACTCAAGCCATGAGCTTAGGAGGGGCAGGAGGTCACCTGGGTTATAGCCTGCCTTCTTGTTTCCAACTTGTCAAATTGGAGTTGCAGTCACAACCCTCCCCTGTGCTATGGCAGGGGGGCTACAAAGAGGTCCTGGGCATGCTGTTCTCATGTGCCAATCTCTGATGCACTAACAATATGAAATAACTGTGCTCTGCTTTCTGCATTTCAAACAAGGGAACTGATAGTGTGCAAAGGTTTCTTTAACATATTGCTTCATGACTGATGAAATTCCCTCTCCAGTAGATTTTTCATTTCTTTTGGCCTTTGGCATAAGTAAATGTCAGCTTCTTAAAAATCAACAGAGAAGAGCAAACAGTAGGGTCTCTGTGATTTTTCTTGGGATTTGAGAAATCTCTCCTCCCTGGCTTCTGACTGGATGGTGTCTGCACATTGCTGCTTATGGAACAGGGAAGGATGAGGTCCACCCAGACATGCTGTCTCATTTTGATATTTGCTGAGATCTTGGGAAATTCTCCTTTCATCAGGTATGTTGCAAACTTTAGGACTGTCTGCAGAGTGTGAGGGTCAGTATGTTAAAAGGTCAGTGGATATCATGGCTGGACTGGCCCTGGGGTTTAAGAAGGAAAAGCACAGAAATAGATTTTGAGTTTAAGTTATGCCTTTATTTTTGGTGTGTTAATTTGAGTAAATTGCTTCTCTTCCCTGGGCCTCAGTTTCCTCTTTTGTTAAAAAGAAGACAATAAATCACATCCTAACTATCCCAATAGTATATAGAAAAAAAATGAACATAGAGAGGCGAAGAAATGCTACTAAGGGGAAGAGTAAATGGGGATAGCTTTTAGTTCTTCAGGAGATCCCTGCGTGGTAGCTGCTACCTATATCAATATGCCTATTGAAACATCAGGGCGTACTAGAATACTAGACAGGATGGACTTCATGTTTAGTGCTCCAAATTGCTTCTGCTTTTAACTCACGAGGCTTTGGGAAGGATTCTTGCTATTCTGGAGTTAGCTTTATTTTCTCGTCTGCTGGGGAGGTATACAAACTAGTCATAATAAATGTTTTGTAGTTCCAAATTTTGGGGTGGGGGCTTTTGTAAAGCAATTTGGTGCATAAAATATATACTAACCAACACTCGCTAATGGAATCTGGGAGAGTACCTTGTGAAAACACATCAATATTTCAAAATGGAACAAATAGCTTAGTATCTGTCAGTCCAGGACCAATTTTGCTACTAAATGAGCTTGCCACAAAAATGTTAGCTTTCAGAAACTTTTCAGATGTCAGAGAGGTACATAAGGAAACTGTAGGCCA
>LR753324.1:513891-561358 GCA_902729485.2 Mus minutoides
CAGGGGAAGGATCTGGAGGGGGGCAGGGGAAGGATCTGGAGGGGGGGCAGGGAAGGATCTGGAGGGTCTGCTTACTTGTTTGGTTACTGACAAAATTTCTGATAGAAGCAACTTAAGAGGACTACTCACAGTTGCAGATATCAGCGTGGGGAAGGCATGGTGGCTGGGCATCACTGGCCCACAACATGCAGAGTGGGCAGTCCCTAACATCTGGATGAATCAGGAAATAGAGAGCAAGACTAGAAAGACAGCAGAGCTCAACCCCAAAGCCCACCACCAGTGTCCTATATCCCCAGCTAGGGTCCATGTTCATAATCTTCTAAAACAGTCTCTCCAGCCAGTGACCAGGTATTCAAACAACATAAACATGTGGAGGAATATTTCACATTTAAACCATAACACCTGTGGAAGCTTAACTTTATTATCAGCAAACTGAGAGCTACAAACCTCTAGCTCAAAAGGTAATTCTGTAGAGCAAATGACATAAGACTTCTGAAGCCCTTAGCACAATTTTTGACTTATGAGAGGTATTATTATTATGACTGCCACTACTGTCACCATGGCTGCTACTAAAATTTAACCACTTGTGGCAAGAACATTTCTTTGCTTGGTGGGATGGAGATCCAGCAGGGAGTAGAGCATTTTGCATATTTCTAATCATGGATTGTGAACAGAGAATGATTTCAGAAGCAAACTGATCAGGGCTCAAACTCACATTTTCCTATTAAAACTAGTTCAGTGACCTTGGTCATAGGAACTTTTTCAAACTTGTTTCCTTATTTGTAAAATGAGAACGACATCAGTGCCCACCTTCCAAATGTTGCTGGGAAGCCTGAATAATGTGATGTGTATGTAGCACTTAATCCACAAGCTCCTTTACCCTCTGCTGATTATTATGAGTTGCTGGTGGTTGATAAATTTTTAAATGACTCTGACAACAATTTTTTTTTGTCCATAAACTCAAGCTCCTTGAATTTTATATGAAGGCTTTGTGTATCTAGAATGCAATGGGTAATTCTAATACCAGAGGCAATGGGCACTTAAGTGATACCAATCTACAAGTCTGGAGTGGGTCTGGGTGTGTTGTCCCTGTAGTAGATTGGATGGGTAACATGTACGTGGCCCCGAGTTGCATCCTCAGGATTGAAAAAAATAAAAGAGAGAGGGGGGAGGGAAACAGAGGCAGAGGGAGGAAGAGATAAAGAGGGAGAGAAAGAGAAGGAGGGGGAGAGGGAGAGAAGGAAGAGGAGAGGGAGAGAAGGAGAGGGAGAGGGAGAGGGAGAGGGAGAGGGAGAGGGAGAGGGAGAGGGAGAAGGAAAACTCTGGTAATTATTCTGTACTTCTACTATGACCTCACGCCCTCCTTCTAGACTATAGGCTTCACCTTTGTTTATATGAGAGGGATCCTCTCTGGGTAGGCTCAATTCTAACATTCTTGCCTTCTGTTTGAAACCTATTGAGCCTCATGTTGAGTCCTAGCTTTGCAGAATGGACACTGGCTGCCAGATTTCTCTGTCTTTGTCATTGGGGCATAATGGCTTTTAACATTGCTCATGACTATGGGTGGCTATTAAGGTATTTACTTTCCAGCCACCACCACCCAGTCTCTTCCCACTCTGCTTTACCCATGACCCTCCTTGAGTTTCACGGATGTGAAACTTCTCAGGATCCCCAGTCTCAGTCCTTACCTCTAACACTGAGCCAGTACTTCTTGGTTTGGCCAGCTGCCTTGTCTAGGATCCAGAGTAGCTGTGCCTGGCTGGCTGCAGAGAGCATGCATGTTTCCTTTCCAGAGTGAGGACATGGTCTGGTTCATCTCTTTTGTTGTTATGGTCTCTTCTCTTTGGGGTAGCCAGAGGTGGGCATCGCGGTGGGAAGCTGGTGGTATTATTGGAGGCAAGAGGCAAAGGGGTGGGACCCACAGAGGCCAAGAGCTAAAGTAGAGCTTCTGGAGGGCTGACAAGGGAAAGGCGGCCAGAGGCAAATGTCAGAGCCTATATAGAGGCAGGAATCCGGGACCTGAGAGCCAGAGCATGCACTAGCAAGTCAAGAGCATTGGGGTAGGTGGGCGGGCCAGCAGGCTGGCTGGCGGGCAAGAGGGGGGTGTGGCAGGGGATAGCTAAGGGAGATTGCAGAGAACAGCTGCTAGCATTGGGCCTTGCTGTAATGAACTGGCACAGGGTATAAGTCAATTGGTCAGACCAAAAGAGCTACAGTGGAAAGGACACTATGACTCTTTTCTGTCACTGGTAAGGTAAGAACTTTCTGAGTTGTGACTCGTAGAAAATTGTGCTGCATACAGGGATTAATTGATGGTGAAAGGTGGAATTGCAGGATTGATTTTTTTGGGGGGGGGGCATCTTTCTCATGGTATGAATTATGATTAGGGTAACTGAAGTGTTTGAAGGACTCTAGTATTTCTTTTATGATGCCTTACCTTAGAGTTTCCCAGTTGATGGGATTGAGGATTGAAAGAAATGAATCATTACAGCCTATTAGTGAGGAGTAGGGGGCTGAAGAATTGGATGGGCCTGAGAATCTTTCAAACCACACGTAAATGATCAAATTTCTGTGAGTCTTCACTCTCCCAGAGGATTGCCAAGCATGTCTGAGGGATTACTGTGTAGATCAGAAGTCACAAGGCAGGTAAAGTGCCTAGCAGAACTAATGAGTGCAAGAAATGTTTGCTGTTAGTAATTCTGCTCTTAGTGTTCTAATTGTTATGGAGGCTCAAAGCCACGAAGTTGATGCTTTCTTTGACATTGCCCCAAAGTATCCAGTCTTCTTTTTGAGGGCCATGATCAGGCTACCGGAACACATAATCTTATGTAATGCGTCTATATGGGTCTTCAGCTTGTGTGCCAGTGCACCCCTTTTGTGGCTGCTTTTGGGAACAGGTCAGAGAGGTGAGGTTACAAGAGTGACCAGCCCCTTTCTCAAGTCAACAGGAGAATTTGAAATTTCTGCATACTGGAGAATAAGCTGCCAGTGGTCTCTAGGCTAGGATGTCAGAAAAACAACTACATGCAATGTCAGGGATACCAAAAGATCAAGTAACTCCAAGGAAAGCATGAAGAGGCAGGAGATACCATCACAGTGTTCCTATTTTAGGTGCAACTCTTGTTAATCTTAGAAAACTGGTACAACAGGCATAGTAATACTACTTAAGGTCCAAATAGAACCAGGCTTGCAATGTCAAGCACATCACAGGCTGTTTAAAGTTCTGTGCAGTTAAAGTTCTCTGTCATCCACACACCTACTATGTAAGCAATACATAGGATTGTAGCGGTGGCTGTTATTGATAATAATGATGATGCTGATATTAAGCAAGGTTTTGCTTTGCAGAATGCTATTCTTAGTCATTGATCAGATAAATGTGCTATGTTTCCTGAGAAAGACATTAATGGGCACCATACTAGTAAAATCTGAGTTAAGCCATTGGTAGGATTCAATGACCATTAGGAGCTAATAATTATCATGGAGTAAAGGGCTCTTTCGTTTCTGCCTACCAGGTTGACTTGACTTTGAAGAACTTAGCAAAGAACCTGAACTTCTTGTAATTGGCCAGAAGGTGGTGCTGCTGACTCATTTGAGACAGGGCTTCTCTGGCTCTGGAGCCCACTACTGGCATTTATAAACATGGAAGCTGTGCTGTGTAACTGGGTATGGGTTGGTTTAAAAGAGGACAGAAGTTGGAGGGATAGTTGATTCAGCTTTGGGGATATTTGTTGCTATATAGTTTCTTTAAACTGATAGACCCACCTTCAATGCCATGTATATGACAACTCATAAAAGCAGCCCTCTATGAATCATTGGAATATATTTCTAAAACTGGCTTTTGACCTTTAAACTTTTCTCTTGTTTACAGATTTCGTTGATTTGTGGGTTTTATCAGTGCCCCTGATGTCAATACATTAGAGTCTGCAACCCTGCCTTGTAGCCATGGCAGATATGTCAATACCATTACATTCACTACGCTTCAACAATATGATGAAGGAGGAAAATGGTGACTCTCAAAACAGAGGAGCAACTTTCTCTAGACCAATGACAGAGACCAGAGCAGAAGTTCAAATCCTGCATTCACAGTTGCAGTTGCCTGTTGTTTCGACTTCAGCCTCAGATCCCGAAGGGACATCTACACAGCTGATGACACCGCCAGGCTTTGACAGTCTGTCCACACCTCTCATGGGAGCACCACACTCTGGGACGTTGTCTCCACCACTGATGTCAGCCTCAGACTCTGGGACACTGTCCCCACTGCTAATGCCGGCCTCAGATTCCGGCACACTGTCCCCACTTCTAATGCCAGTTTCAGACTCTGGGACACTGTCTCCACTGCTAATGCCAGCCTCAGATTCGGGAACACTGTCCCCACTGTTGTCTACTTCAGACTATGGGTTAATGTCCCCAGGGATGATGTCAATACCCGACTTTGGGACAATGTCATCACTAATGGCAGCCCAAGATTCTGCAGAGATATCACCATTGGCAATGCCAATTCCGTCCTCTGGAGTGATATCTGCACCTATAATGAGCACTTCATCCTCTGAGGCATCATTAATGCTAGGATCAGATCCTGGTGAGATATCCCCACTCCTGATTCCAGATATGAACCCTGGAGTGACATCCACACCACCAATGACAGCTCCAGGCTCAGAAGCAATGTCCCCACTGCAAATTACAGATGAGGACACAGAGGCAATGTCCAAAGTGCTAATGACTGCTCTAGCTTCTGGAGAGATATCATCACTGCTAATGTCAGGCACAGACTCTGAAGCGATATCTTCTCTGATAATGTCAGCTCTAGCTTCTGGAGAAACACCAACCCAGCCAGCAAATCCTCAAGATTCTGAAGGGATACCCACTGTGCTCATGTCAGGCTCAGACTCTGGAGTCATATCTTCACTGCCTATGCCAGTTTCTGGTTCTGGAGCAATGCCTACACCACTCCTGACAATCCCAGATGCTGGAGAAATAGCCACATTACCAAAGCCAGTCCCAGATGCTGAGGCAATGTCACCACTGTTAATGACAGCCCTCACTTCTACAGTGATGCCCAGTCAACTGATGTCAGCGTCTGGTTCTGGAGGGATGTCCACAGATACAACACAAAATATCAACTCTGAGGTCATGTCTGCTCCACCAATAAGAGTTGCAGCCACTGGATTGATGTCCACACTACCTGTGAGAGCTTCTGATACAGCAGCAACACCCATACAGCTAATGAGAGTCCCTGCCTCTGGAAATATGTCTACATCACAAAAGACAGTTCCAGCCTCTGGATCAATGTCCACTCCACTGATGGCTGTCACAAGCCCTGGAGCAATATTCACAGAACAAATGCCAAGCACAGCCTCTGGTACAATGTCTGCACATTTAACAATGCCCCAAACACCTGGAACAATGCCCATAGGTTTTATGAAGTCCACATCAAATGGAGCTGTTTCTGCACAGCAAATTAGATGTTCAGTTTCTGGGATGATGTCCACGCAGCCAGTTATAGCTACAGCCTCTGAAATAATGTCTGTGTCACAATCAACAGTCCCAACCTCTGGGTCAGTGTCCACACAGAAAACTCGAGCTCCTGTCTCTGGACCAATGTCTACAACCCAAATAAGAACCACAGCCTCAGGGTTGACATCTATACCACAAATGAGAGCCACAGCCTCGGGGACAATGTCTATCCCACTGATGACAGCCAAAACCTCTGGATCCGCATCCACACTGTTAATGAGAGACACAGCCTCAGGAGTGATATCCGTGCCACAGATGAGAGCTCCAGGCTCTGGAACAGTGTCTAAGCCACTAATAACATCCAAAGCTTCTGGAATGTTCATGCAGCAAATGACAACTGCAGCTTTTGGAGCAACGCCTACATCACTAATGAGAGACACAGCTTCTGGAGGTCTGTCCATGCCACAGATGACAGATCCAGCCTCAGGAGGCATGTCCACACTGCTAACAAGAGCCACAGCTTCTGGAACAAAGTCTACATCACAGATGACAGCCACCACCTCTGGAGGCATGTCCATGCCTCAAACAAGACTCTCAGGTTCTGGAGCAACATCTACACCACTATTGAGAGCTGCAGCCTCCGAGAAGTTGCCTAGTCAGGCAATGAACATTCAAGACTCTGGAGGAGTGTCCACACCGCTCATGAGGCCTGTTGCTTTGGGAGGGATGCAAATGAGATCCCAGGGCTCTGGAACAATGTCCACACCCCTATTGAGAGCCTTGGACTCATCAGAGATGTCTATGTTGCTCACAAAAGCCCCATCCTCTGGAGAGCGACCTCTGCTACTAGCGAGACCTCCAGCTTCGGGAGAGATAGCTCCACCTTCGAGAACCCCAGTTTATGGGACAATATCTGCTCCACACATGACGACCACAGCCTCAGGAGTGATGACCATGTCACCTATGAAGACTTCTGTTCCTGTATCAGAGTCGGCAACTCTCCTGAGACCCACAGATTCAGGAGTGATGTCCATACCACTGACGAGAACACCAGCTTCTAGAGCAAAGTCCAGACCACAAATGATGGCCACAGCCTGTGGAGACATGTGTCCACTCCCAGTGAGAGCTCCAGCCACTGCAGGGATCTCTTCATCACCAGTCAGATCACCAGCCTCTTCCACCTTGTCTACACTACTTAGGAGACCCTCTGATGGAGCTGTGACTGCAGAGTTAGAGAGAGTTCTAGGCCCTGCACAATTTGCAGCTATGACCCCAGGAGAGATGTCCAAGCCACCGATGAGGGCTTCAGCCCCTGGAACCACACCCATGCCTTTGATGTCCCCCATGACTTCTGGAGAGATGTCTATGCCACTAATGAAAACCATGCCTCCTGGGACAATGTCAACTCTACAAACCAAAGTCATGAGCTCTAGAGCTACATCCTTACCACAGCCAAGAAATGCAGCTTCTGGGGGAATAGCTAACCCCCCACTGAGAGCCCCAGCCTCTGGAATAGGGTCTACACCACTTATGAGAGTCTCAGGTTCAGGAATGATGTCCACGCCACTACTGAGGGCTACAGCCTCAGGAGGAATGTCCGTGCCACAAATGGCACCTCCAACATCTGGAGATATGTCCTCACCAGTAATGAGGTCCCCGGCACCTGGAATAATGTCCACACCACAAACAGCCTTTGGAATGACACCCACTCTGAATGTAAAAGCCACAGATTCGGGAGAGGCATCTACCTCTCACACCAGATTCACAGCCCCTGGATCAAAGAGCACACCACACATGACCAGCACAGCCCCTGAAATGAAGACTCCCCCACCAAAGGAAGTGCCGTCCTTTGGTATGTTGACCCCAGCACTCTGTTACCTCTTAGAAGAGCAAGAAGCGGCCCGGGGTTCATCCTCTGTGGAGGAAGGTACAGAGGAGATTGATGAGGAGAAACAAATGAAGGGGTTTTTAGATGATTCTGAGAAAATGGCATTTCTGGTGTCTCTTCATCTGGGGGCAGCAGAGAGGTGGTCCATCTTGCAAATGGAGGTAGGAAATCCCATCTCCAGTGAAAATAAGGCTTTCTTGAGAAGATCACAGGGCTTATATGACTCCCTGTCTGAGATAGACATCCTAAGTGCTGTTCTTTGCCGTCCCAAGCAGGGCAAAAAGTCAGTAAGGCAGTATGCCACTGACTTCCTGTTGTTGGCCCGTCATTTGTCTTGGTCTGATGCCATTCTACGGACCAGGTTTCTGGAAGGACTCTCAGAAGCTGTTACCACCAAAATGGGCCGTATCTTCCTGAAGGTGGCCGGCAGCCTAAAGGAGCTGATAGATAGGTCTCTGTATACTGAGTGCCAGCTGGCTGAAGAGAAGGATTCTTCAGGCAACTCAAACCAAGTTGTGCCAACATCCTGTAAGCGGAACAATGAGGAGGCCATGGAGAATGAACTGGGCTCTCAGCAGCAGACTGAGGAGGTAATCAAGGGGACATTTGTTCATGGTTTCTGAGTAGAAAATGAGGAAGTAATGATGAGGGATTAACACCCATAACACCATAAGGAAGAGGCAAGTAGGAGGTACTGAGTTTCTAGACCGTAAGAGTCCAATGTAGAATTCTACCAGTAAGTAAGTATGGCTATGAAGTTATTTTGCTTTTATTATCCATTTTCAGAAACAATGTCTGGCTCAGGTTACTGAAGGGGCTTCAGATCATAAGGAAACAGTAGACTCAATCCCAAGTCTCTGTGTATTGCAAATCCAGTTCTAAGAGAGAGAGAGAGAGAGAGAGAGAGAGAGAGAGAGAGAGAGAGAGAGAGACTCTTCTTTTATGGACTGAGTTCTACTTATAGCCACATGTGTTGTAGATGCTAGTTACTAGGAGACTTCATTAATTTAACACCTGGCCACACTTTTTACATGTCTGATAAATTACTCAGTTCTTTGACTTGGTCGATTACTGAACTTAATCAGATACAAAGTCTTTGGTCATAGCAAGTGTGATTCTTATTTATGCCTTTTCCCCCTTTCTTATAGCACCAGCATGTTCCCAAACGCTGTTACTACTTGAAAGAACATGGAGACCCCCAGGAAAGTCTTCATGACCACCTTCGACAGAGTGCAGGCCTTCCGAAGGCCCCTACCAACAAGTAGTACTCCTTAGAATCTTATGTGATTTCTGACTTGGCTGCTAATTTGAGGACTGGTCCCTGGACCCATTCCATTCAATGACATCGTAAAACGTGTTGCCTTCACCCTCCAGCCTTCCTCTCCAGGCACATCCCACTTTATCTCCCTTTTGGTTGCCTTGACATTTTCTTTCACCTACATGCCTGTGACCTGCCCTGACAATCAGTGTGGACTATATGAGTGTCTGGTGTATGAGGTTCTAAACTCCCATTATTATCATTAAGGCCAGTTCCAATTCTTGGTCCAGGGAGAAGTCTAGGCAGGAGAAATCATGTCCTACCTCAAAACACCTTAGAGTGTCTTGCCATGTGTCATCAGGCAAACTTGAGGAAACCCTGGTACTATTCCACCTGGCAGGGGAGCCTATAAAGAGAGAGATACCCACTCCTATACCATCCTTTCAAACCAGTAGACTTGCCCTTATATGCCCCAATTCATAGTATCTAAAGGGGTCTACAGGGCCTTTGCCCTATTTATAGTCTCCATCCTAAACCATTTGTTTCGACCCATGATATTAATAGTAGTGATAGTAATGGCTAACAATGTGGTGTTGTTGGTACTTGCCATGTGTTTGTTGGTAATGTGCCATGTGATAGGTACTGGGCTAAACCTTTGACAAACACCATCTTACTACAGTGTTATAGTAACCTACCTTG
Source organism: Mus minutoides (assembly GCA_902729485.2). Classification (NCBI taxonomy): domain Eukaryota; kingdom Metazoa; phylum Chordata; class Mammalia; order Rodentia; family Muridae; genus Mus; species Mus minutoides. The sequence continues at coordinate 523,191 of LR753324.1, forward strand.
TTCTTGTGTTGTTAGCTTCTGATCTCTTGATCTGTTGCTTATGGCCCTTGTTCTTCAGTGTGGAATCTCTAGCTATGACCTCTGGGTGATCCCCTCAGTTGTTAAGTACCCTTGCTCCCCTTGGCTGTTGTGCTTCATGGCCAACACTCTTCATAAGGGCCTTGGTGTCTAAACAGGTGTAGGCAGTTAGAACATAATATGAACAGTGTTTGCCTTCACGTGGTGGGTTATGGGTAATTTTTTATGTTCTTTTTACTGTTCTCTGTACTTTCCAGATTGACCACAGTAAGCATGTATTACATTTGTAATCATAAAAATAAAGGTTATTTGTGAAAAATGAATTAACTGTAGCCTTTAGAATTTGATTTATTGAGTTCTTGAATATTTTAACCTTTATTTATTTTGTGTGTTTGTGTGTGACAGGGAAAGGGTGATGCACAATGCGTATGTAGAGGCAAAAAGATAACTTTTGGGAGTCAGTTCTTTTTTTCTACCATGTAGATGCTGGGTATCAGACTCAGGCTTGGGATACATGTTCTTGCCTTCTGAGCTGCCTTTTAAACTCTTGAGTTCTTTCCAAATGAAGTGTCGGCTACTGTTTGGGTGACAGTTAAGACCTGTTCTCATATTATAATTCCACCCAAATTAAGGTAGGAGAGAAACAACAAGCAAGACCACATGTAAAAAGAGACAGATACATTAGCTTGAAGATGAGAAACAGAAAAATGGGAGAATTGATATAAATAGGACCAATTTATTTTTTTATGTGTTTCAATAATAATCAGCATACTATTCAAAGATATTTTAGAAATAGAAGGAATGATAAAATTTGAAACCTTTTATAATGCTAGATTGGTGACAGTTTGGAAGCAGGATGAAAGAAGGGGTCAGAGGTAGCTGGGGCCCCTGGTCCAATAGTCTAGGAGATTGGTTGGCTGAATGACCTACTGTGGTGGAGGAAACACCAAGGACAGAACCCAAAGCCCCTCTGAGTCTGCTGCTCCATTACCCTAAACATGGGATCTGATTCAAGGAAGAGGGAAATTATTCTCAGCAAAAGCAACGGCTGGCAGACACTTTGGCAGCTCCCTACCCTCAGCTCTGTAGTGAGAATCTGGCTCTAGGGCTGCCTCAATTACTATTGCTGTTGCCTCAAGGTGAAAGGGGCATAGTAAGTTGAGCAATTCAAACTCCAGGCAGGGAAACAACCAGCCACAGGAGACCCGACTTTCACTCTCCTTTCTTTGCCTACTGGCTCACATCTAGCTCAGTCCAGACTCAAGTAGGTGCGGATATACATGCTCATCCCAGGGTTGTTTTTATCTCAGAAAAGCAAGCAAAAACTACTGAAAAAGAAATATGTGATATAGCAGCCACAACTCATGCTTGTAAAATGCATATTGTATGGAAAATGTCTCCAAAATGAAATTCATTTTCTTATGGCCACGATAATGATAGCGAAGGCAATTCTTCAGCTCTCTCCCCCCAGCTGCTCATCTTCCTTTTGCTTTTTTTCTTCTCTCTAGAGATAAATGGAACTGATGAAAGCCAACCGCAGAGCCTTAGTCCACCCACCCTAACAGCTATATCTAGAAACGTTTTGTGAGAACTAGGCTATCATATACCTAAGTACTTGGCACCATTTTGTCAGCTGAAAAAAAAGTGTCTCATGTTTTCCTACTCCTCACTAACCCATGGGTAAAAATAAGGTCCCATAACCAAGGAGAACTCAGATACCATCAACCCTTGCCCTCACCTGTTTGTCATAGAACTTCTGTTCCTTGAGAATTTTCTGAAGTTCTTTGGAGGAAGACACCAGTAGAATTACATTGCTTGTTGTTCTTTGATTGATAAGTTGACTGCCTTGTAGAGATCAACTGGTTATATGAGCATGTAGGGTAGCCACTTGACCCCACATTAGTCTACTGGAGCTGAGGACCTGGATTCTGGGTCACAAAAATGAGAGGATTAAATAGTGTTGGCCTCCAGTTATCATTTGGATCTGAAATGACCCTTAAATATGGGCTCCTATATCGAAAATGTGGTCAGCAGCCAATAGCACCATTTTGGGAGGGACTGGAAACTTTAGAGGTAGGGCTATATAGGAAGAAGTAGGCCAATAGAAACTCTATCTTGATTTTGATGCTTCTGGTCTGTCTCTGCTTCTTGGGTATCATGAGTTGAACAAACTGGCTCTACCACACCCTTCTGTCATGATGTAATATTTTTTTTTTTATCTAGTGATCTGTCTTAGTTTAGATTTTATTGCTGTGAAGAGACACCATGACCATAGCAGCTCTTATAAAGGACAGCATTTAATTGGGTCCAAATTAGAAGTTTAGTCCAAGTCCCTGACAAATACAGAAGTGAATGCTAACAATCATCTATAGGGCAGAACATAGGGTGCCCAACGTAGGAGCCAGAGAGAGAACCCAAGAACTGTAGGGGTCTGCAACCCTATAGATGGAACAACAATATGAACTAATCAGAACCCCCAGAGCTCACGTCTCTAGAAGCATATGTATTAGAAGTTGGCCTTGTTGGCCATTACTGGGGAAGAAAGGCCCTAGGTCTAGCAATGTTTGTAAGCCCCAGTACAGGGGAATGCCAGGGCCAAGTAGTGGGAGTGGGTGGGTAGGGGAGCAGGGCAGGGGGAGGGTATAGGGGGACTTTTGGGATAGCACTTGTAATATAAATGAAGAAATTATCTAATAAAAAAAGAAGTTTAGTTCATTATCATTATGGTGGGAAGCATGGCAGTGTCCAGTCAAGCAAGGCACTGGAGGAGCTGAGAGTTCTATGTCTTGTTCTGAAGGCAGCGAGGAGAAGACTGACTTCCAGGAAGCTAGGAGGAAGGTCTCAAAGCCCACTCCCACAGTGACATACCTACTCCAACAAGACCACACCTTCTCCAACAAGGCTACACCATCTACATAGTACCACTCCCTGGGCCAAGCATATTCAAACCACCACAGGATCAATGAACTAAATCCTATGAAACCGTAAGTCAAAAGAGATCTTTGTTCATTTGAATTATTTATTTCAAGTTCTTTATTATGATAAATGAAAAGTCTAACACAATTTATTTGGATAGCTTTGGCTTTATGTGTTTGTAAAAAAAAAAAACAAAAAAAAAACTACCATCAACTTTGACAATCAGGGTGGCCACACTGATCCTATTTTATAGGCTAGGAACATTAGGCACAGAAAAGTTAAGTAACTGGCCTGTCTTAGTCACTTTCTATTGCTGTGAAGAGAAATCATGGCCTCAGCAACTCTTATAAAGGAAAACATTTAACTGGGGCTGGCTTAGAGTTTCAGATGTTTAACATATTATCACCTTAGAGGGAAGCATGACAGCACACAGGTAGCCATGGTGCTGGAAAAGTAGCTGAGAGTTCTTCATCTTGATCTTCAGGTAGCAGGCAGAGACACTGGGACTGGTTGAGCTTTTTAAACTTCAAAGCTGACCCCCCCCCCCCTCGCCATGATACACTTACTCTAGCAAGGCCATAACTCCTTAGTCCAAAGCTACTGAGCAAAGAAAGCCCCAAAGGGCTAAGATTTGAATTTGTGAAATCTGTCCCTAGATCCCTTTGCAAATGAACTACTATACATACAACTTTGTTATTTTTAGCCAGATGGTTCCTCTGAGGACTCACTGAACAAGTTTGGTGCTGAACATCAGCCAATATTGGAAGATTATAATAATAGAAGTCTGAATAAAAGTAGTCCTGCTTCCCCCTTTTCCCCTAACATGGATATAGATATGAATTGTTCTCTCTATTTGGGGGAACATTTTCAATATTCAAAGGAACAGAATCAATCATCATGGAATGTCATTAGTCCCATGAGTTTGTGTGCCCAGTCTGATGTAGCCTCGGAGTAAGGAGCCACAGGTCTAAGCTATAAGCTGTGATGGAAGGTAAAATATTCCTCCAGGTACCTTCTTATTGACCAGAAGTAAGTCCTGGCCCAGGACTCTGCAGGTAGAAGACATTTTGATGGTTATGATAAGTGCTTACTTTTTCTTGGCATTTTCACTTTTCCCTCATAAAGGGGGGGGGCACACAAATGAGGAAAGAACATTACGAATTATTTAGACACCTTGTATTTCTGCCTTCCAATACCACCCTTCACCTATGAATAGTTATTCTGGATCTCACATTGTAAGATAATAAACACACTAAAAAGTCCCCAGATTCCATTTCAGCAAGGAGATAGAGATGGTCTATAATCTAGGATGTTCTTTTTCCTTGTTCCATTTAACCCCTCTCGCTCCGGCCAGCTCTACTTGCTCCGGCCAGCCCCTCTTGCTCCGGCTGGCCCCCTTACAGCCTCACTCGCTCAGGCCGGCCTGCTTGCTCCAGTCAGCCCCGCTCGCTCAGATCAGCTCAGCTTGCTCTGGTTGGCCCCGCTCGCTCCAGCCGTCCCCGTTCGGCTCTGCTTGCTCCGGCCCTGCTCGCTCCAGCCGTCCCCACTCGCTCCGGCCATCCCTGCTGGCTCCAGCCGTCCTCCTTCGGCTCTGCTTGCACTGGACAGCCCCGCTCGCTCAGGACAGCCCTGCTTGCTCCGGTTGGTCTCTCCGGTCCAAGGCTTCGTTTCTTATTATTCTTCATAAGTACTCTGTAGCTGACTTCAGAGACACCAGAGGAGGGCGTCAGATCTCATTACGGGTGGTTGTAAGCCACCATGTGGTTGCGGGATTTGAACTCATCACCTTCGGAAGAGCAGTCGGGTGCTCTTGCCCGCTGAGCCATCTCACCAGCCCCCTAGGATGTTTTGTTCTGATAAAACCTCAAAGTAATATTGAACAAACTGGGTGAAAAACACAGTGGAGCCTGAATTAAGATAAGAAAATCTGTAGGAGCAGCTAATACAGAAGCAGGGCCTTAACCCTATTTCAATAAGTGCTCAGTCCCTTCTAGGGCCAGTGTGGTACGGTGAAGAGAGAGTTTGGCTGACTGGCTAAGGGACACTTATTTATACAACAGCAAGGAGGAAACTGTGACCTTCTATTTCTACACATATGGCTCTACTAGCCATCAAGAGTCAGAATGAAACAACGATGTTTTACCCTTTAAGAAAACATGCGGACTAGGTTGGAGAGAAGGCTCAGGAGGTAAAGTGCTTGCCATGTAAACTTGGTGACCTGAGTTGGAGTCCTAGAAACCATAGTAGAAAGAATCAGCTCTCATAAGCTGTCCCCTGACCTCCACATGTTGACCATGGCCTGTGCGCGTGTGTTTGCTTACACTCACACACCCCACATAAAAGAAAAGACGGACCGCCGTGTGCGTTGGTGTATAGTCTTCAAGCCCAGGCCATGCTAATCTTCTCTGCATAGTTTCAGTTTTAGTGCCTTGCCACCCAAATGCATGAAACAGACATTCTCTAACAAATACTTGGGGTATTCACTACTCATATCAAAGGTGCTGTTGCCTTCACTGGGCTGGACCTGGAGGAACTGGGCAGAGTTGAAAAAAAAAAAGTCCCAGTCTGTGACAACTTTTGTGAAAAATTTTGTTGTCTCGTCACTGCCATGCAAGTTAATGTAGAATGGACAGACTCTCCCATTTGTTTACCAGAATAAACTTTTTCAACAATAGAGTCATTGAGATATAATTAAGATACCATACATCATCCATTTGCCAGTCACTGGAAACCACTCACCCACTTTCTGTCTCGATATGTTTACCTATTCTGGACATTGTACATTAGTGAAATCCTATTCCATAGTTAGTGACTGGCTTCTTTCATTGAGTGTAATGTTTTCAGATTTCATCTGTGTCGCAGTGGGTATCAGTGCTCCTTTCCTTTTCTTAGTGGAATAATAGGTCGTTGCATGCATAGACTATATATTTTTATGAATCTATCAGTCAATACATGTCTTTCACTCTTCATCCTAGCCTTGACTACTCTATTGTCCTTTCATAGTCAGGAGAAAAGTTTAAGGAAGGCAGATTCTCCCCACTGGCTCAGATTGGCCACAACTTTCTTACAGTTCTTATTCATACTCAGTCATGGTTGCTTGCAAAGGTGAGTGCAAGCTTGCACGGAAGAGTTTGCTGCACATCCGGAAATTCGATTCCACATGAGAATTTCCAGGGTCACTCTCTTGTGTATTGTTCCTTCTCTCGTTAAAATTCGTAGCCATTCTCTTGCGAAGTCTTCTTTCTCTCGNTGGCCACAACTTTCTTACAGTTCTTATTCATACTCAGTCATGGTTGCTTGCAAAGGTGAGTGCAAGCTTGCACGGAAGAGTTTGCTGCACATCCGGAAATTCGATTCCACATGAGAATTTCCAGGGTCACTCTCTTGTGTATTGTTCCTTCTCTCGTTAAAATTCGTAGCCATTCTCTTGCGAAGTCTTCTTTCTCTCGTTAAAACTTAAAATAAGCCAAACAAATGATTTATTGCCCTGGTAATAATTCATTGACTTTTCCCTTTTCTGACATCACTCAGATTTTGCATATCCTGGTCACAGAAAGATGAACAGAGAGAGAACATGGGAACAGGGGGCATAGAATAAGTGGGATGAGAATAAAACAGACAAGAGTCTGGGTACTGATATCCTTACTATGCCAGCGTCAAGCTGGGTGACTTTGAGGAAGTTACTTAGCCATTCTGACCCTCAGTTAACTTACATTTATCATTATTAGATTCTCATTAGGAAGGCAATCCAGGTGACACAACTTTTTCTGTTTAAACTTGCTTTGGGTATCTGGTGAGGTTCAAGTGGCCTGAAGAGAGTGTACTACTGGGGCCCTGATCCAGTCAGAGCCATTGCTAGAGGGCAGCATTGTATCAGTCATTATTTTAATGACGCTGCCTGGGGTGCGGTCAGCTCAGAAGGCTTTAATTGAAAACTGTTGTTTCTTCCTCTTCCACAAATGGCATTCTTGCAAAGGGAAAGTAATTTCTGAAGAACTGCAGAGCAACCAGGGAGAAAAAGGGTTTCTGGATCCCTGCAATTTCGTTGTTCATTACAATTTGTGAAGGAATAAAGGAAAACTGCCTCTGCTTCTGATCTCCCTTGCACACAGTTGCACCACTATCTTCTCCTCTTGGAAAAATCCCACCAACACCACCAGAAAAAAGTTTGATTCCTGTCTACAGACAGACAATCAGAACACTTACTATTTCTAGGCACTTTCTTTAGTGACTTACATTTATGGCAACTAAAAGAGCAAGTATTTAAGAACTGGGTCTGTAATAAAGAATAATTCAGTCTTAACTGCAGGAGCAGAGGCTGTCTCTCTTGCCTGCTTTGGAGAGCCTTTCCCCTCTACTGGGCTGCCTCCTCTAGCCTCATTAAGAGAAAGATATACCTAGTCTTACTACAACTTGATATGCAAGGACTAGTTGATATCCAAGGAAGGCCTCCCATTTTTTCCAATTTTTTTATTAGATATTTTCTTAATTTACATTTCAAATGCTATCCTGAAAGTTCCCTCCCCCTCCCCCTGCCCTGTTCCCCTGCCCACCCACTCCCACTTCTTGTCCCTGGCCTTCCCCTGTATTGGGGCATATAAAGTTTGCAATACCAAGGGGCCTCTCTTCCCAATGATGGACGACTAGGCCATCTTCTGTTCCCATTTTTGAAGACAAAAGGAAGGTGAGGTAGTTGGGGGTGAGAGTGGAAAGCTTCCATCAGGATGTAGAGCAGAACACTTGGACAGACTTATTAGCCTGGAAAAAGATCAAATTTTAAACTTTAAAGTGCGGCTTCTACTGAACACACATCACACCACTGTAAATTTGAAAAATCATGAACCAAGACATCCTGAGCCTGAAAACTTCTGAATCTTTCCAACAGATCCTATTAGTTGGAATTAACTAACCATAAGTTTAGTTAATTAAAAAGTAGAAAGAAAGAAACAAAAGAAGAAAGGATAGAAAAAGAAAGGGAGGAGGGAAGGAAGAAATAAAGAAAGAAGAAAAGACAGAATAATTCTGAAGGTCTCTGTTAAATTTTTTGACTGTTTGCCACATTTCAAAGAGGGTAAAACTCTGTATGTCAGTGTGGTATGCACCACCTTGGCCTGAGACTATATATATATATATATATATATATATATATATATATATATATATATATATTTCTCCAGTTCCACTGAAAACATGTTCTTCTTCAAGCTAGTACAAAGCAAGGCAAGGCTGCCTCACATGGGATGTGTTCATAAAGACGGGTATCAGTGTTGGTCAAAGAAAAGAATGGACTATGCACATTGATTGCAACTGTTAGCAAATGGAGACACACTACCATTTACACATACTTTAATTACTGGTAGTGGCTGCTTAGAGTATTACTGAAAATTATTCTCCAGGAAGTGATTCCGACAAATAGGATCTGTTGGAAAGATTCAGACATTTTCAGGCTCAGGATGTCTTAGTTCATGATTTTTCAAATTTACAGTGGTGTGATATGTGTTCAGTAGAAGCGGCACTTTAAAGTTTAAAATTTGATCTTTTTCCAGGCTAATAAGTCTGTACAATAGTGACACTGTGCAGTGGTCCCCATATACACACAATCATGAGGGGACAGAATTCTGTGGTGGGCTGTGTTATTCAGTTCTAATGCTTGATAGGTTTGTTCTTTTAATGTATTTTCTACCTACAATGTTATTCACCTTTGGAATTATTAATACCTTCTAACAAAAGAGGAATGGCTATACAAGTTGATAAAATTTTCATCCTTCAAGTAGAACCATATAAATGACTTTATTGCAATCATTCATTATTAATTGAATAATTTGACTTGCTAGTAATAATTATTAGGAAAGATACTGGGTAGGAAAGTAGGTTATCATTGAAAGAAAAGTGGGACATCTCAGAGAACATCTAAGTTATTGCTGACACAATAGTGACAAGCATCTCTTTATCAAAATATCCTAGAACAAGGAACTTGAATACCACTAGTAATTTTTGTCCTTTTGTTGCTCCTCGCTCTATCTTTCTGCATAGTTGATAGACTCCTGGGCTTGCAATGTCCAGTATTGTAATCAGCAGTTACAGGTAGGCATTGGGTTCTTTAAATGTGGCCAGTACAAATTGTGATATACTTGTTGCTAGGTAGAAAAACAAAACAGGCACTGGACTTTGAAGGTCAAGTGGAAGAACAATGAGATGTAAACCATTTCATTAATTAAGAGCATATTGATTAATTGTTGAAAAAAATGAATTACGAGGTGCATTGTGCTAAGCAAAGTATATTGTTTAAATTGATTTCACATGTTTTATTCTGAATGTAGCCTTTAGAAACGTTGAAATTAAATAGTTGGCTCACAGTGTATTTCTGTTGACTGTGCTGGTCAACAGCTTTATAACTCATAGATACTTGGGAACGATTGATTAGGTTCTCTCACAACAAAGCACAAAAAGGGAGAGAAAGGAACCTTATCAGTAAGGCTAAGTGAAATTCTCATTTCTAGAACATTCCTAGATAGTTTTTTTGGGGGAATATGATCACATGATATCTCCTGCTGGGAAATAATAATATTGAAGTGGGCAGAGAGAAAATTCTCAGCAGATGGAGGGCGCTGCGGTATGAATAAGGCAGTAGGTATCCTTCAATCTGTAATCATTCTAAATGTCTTTTTAAAATTCATAGGCCCCCAAAGCCAATTATTCAACAACTTCCACTTCTCTCCATCCTTAATGTATCTATTAGTCTGTAAGTTCAGTGGCTGCCATCTCAGCTAAGGTGGAGACTGCCACTGGTAAAATAATTTTAAAGAAGCATAAAATATAGCTGAGTGACTAGTTCTCCTCTTAAAAAAGCCATTTGTTGGCTGAGAAAGAGATCAGGGAAACATCACCCTTCACAATAGTCACTAACAGTATAAAATATCTTGGTGTGACTCTTACGAAGGAAGTGAAAGATTTGTATGACAAGAACTTCAAGTCTCTGAAGAAAGAAATTGAGGAAGATCTCAGAAGATGGAAGGATCTCCCATGCTCATGGATTGGCAGAATCAATATAGTNGAAGATGGCCTAGTTGGCCATCACAGGGAGGAGAGGCCCTTTGGTCATACAGACTCTATATGCCCCAGAACAGGGGAATGCCAGGGCCATTACGTGGGAGGGGGTGGGTAGGGGAGCAGGGCGGGGATGCGGGAGGGTAAGGGAAAATTTCTGGATAACATGAGAAATGTAAATGAAGAAAATATCTAATAAAGAGAAAGAAAAAAAAAAGCCATTTGTAAAAAGGTCAGAATCACAACCCAGACATGCCAAAAGTCATGCATGTGATCAATGCTAAATCCCATTGCTTTTCTGGGAACAAATACTATTTACCAGAGTCATGGTGAAATTGATGTTAAAAAACAAAGGCTATTTTACAGATCCTTTAACACATAAAGTATTATTGTAGAGATTGAACAGCGCTAAAAAAAAAAAAAATGGCAATTTCCTTTACAAGGTTCCAAGTTTCGGGGACATGTTTGTTTAATATTCCCAGAAGGTATGACTCTTCTTTGCATGAGGATTCTAATGAATTGAGTCAAGTCTAGAGAGTAAGCTCTATGTTTAAGCTGTATAATAACAAGCAGAGAGAGGAGGGGAGGGGAAGGGTAGGAAAAGAAGAGGAGCTGGAGAGAGAGGAAGAAGAGGTGGAGAAGAAGGAGGAGAGAGGAGAAGAGGGGAGAAGAGAGAGGAAAGAGGAGAGGAAAGAGAAGAAGGGAGAGAGGACAGAGGGAGCAGGAAAAGAGGAGGAGTGGTCCTGACACAACTGTCTTAGATGATAGATCGGGTAACACACACACAAATACACATACAGTTTCATCTTAGAAAGGAAGATGAGGAGTCTGAAAATGCATTGGGGATACTATAGGCACTGCACTGACCAAGTCTGTAAAATTCAGTGACTTAATAAAATAGGTTTTATTTCCTCTCAATCTTATGATAGTCCAGTGTGATGTTCTTGATTAGCAGATAACTTTCCTCTATGGAGGAATTTCATGAATTCTGGCTGATTCCATTTTGTACCATGGTTGTATTAGAAGACCAATGATTCTGTTCTATTGATAGAAACCAAAGGGTCTAGTAAGTTGACTGGGCAACTGCTTCTTTATAACTATTATAATTTAAGAAAAGAGGAAGTTGTCTCATAACAGTTATGCCACAATTGCACCAGAGAGTATATTTTTATAAGCTGTGAGCTATTATAGCACACAGTATTCATAGCTGAGTAAGGATCATTGATGCAACAGCAGAATGGATCTGCTGAGGGTAAACAACAGCTTTCTGATTGGCTTTAAAGCTCACTCTACAGGAACTCATGCCTCATACTGTAAACCTGGCCAAGAATCCATGGTTGGGGAGAATCTACTACTATTAATTTGCTTAAATGGACATAGTATCAAACTACCTTCTAAATATTTATTATCATAACCATGGATCAGTGTAACTCTCAGACCTCATCAGAGAAGTTTGTTTTTTGTCTCATGGATGGCAATTAACATACACATTTACTCTCTCTCTCTCTCTCTCTCTCTCTCTCTCTCTCTCTCTCTCACACACACACACACACACACACACACACACACACACCACAGACAGAACAGACACATACATGGTCAAAATGAAGAGAATAAATGATATTGGAGTGCTTGACCTTAAACCCCTGCTCAGGTAGGTCACATTGTTGAAGACAGGCAGAGCAAAAAGACCATCAGAGCTAGAAGTAGGGTGAACTGTTGTGAAATAGTCTTTGGGTATAACACAGCCATGAGACTTATGAACTCACAGCAGCTGTGGTTGTCCACAGAGGAGGTGCACAAGATCAAGCCTGTCAGTTTTTATAAGGGATGGTGGAGGGGCTTACAAAGTTGTCCCTGCTTTAGTGCATGGCCTTAAACACACGTGTGCATCGACAAAATTAACTGGACTGTGTGTTATTAGAAAGGAGTATGACATTCATATGGGAAGCATGAAGTTGGAGGATTGGAATGAGTAAAAAGGGTGGAGTTGGGGTAGATATGATAAAATACATTAAAATGTACTTTAAAAAGGAGAAGTGAAAATCTCTTCTCTCTTCTATGAGCTCAGAAATTTTGTAAGTTCACACACAAAACATAGTACAGTGTGTGTCTCTATGTAGCATCGAAGGTGCTTAAAACCAAGTGAACAGTTCAAATCTACAATTTTCATGTTTAATTATTATACCGTCTGCCTTTTTTACACGAAAATCATTCTTAGAAGACAAAACGACAAGAGAAAAATAACCTCCACAAACTTGATTTATCAGGGTAATTAACTCTAGCCAGATGTTACAATGCAAAAGAACCACTAAAGCCACATCCTTTAACCCAGATATTAGTTTTTGCAAATGCGGTTCAGGTTCAGGCATTCCGAAGGCAGTAACAGTATTCATAGTTGTCTTTTGAAGTTTTGATCTTTATCTTCTCCATCCAATTGTTCTTTTCCTGATATTTTCTACTCCTCACTTAGAATCCACTAATTGCTCCTGCCCTTTAATGCGTTTGCACTTGAGTTCACTTATATTCTAACTGCTGTCGAGATAAAGAGACAGATAGAGCTTCATCAAACACATAGGTGATCCCCCACCTAGTAGAAACAACTAGCTAACTGCTCAATTTTCTTTTAAAAATAAAAAGAAAGTGTTCATCTGTTTTGTATTGTGTGATGGGCCCTGTATCATTGCGCTTAGTCAGGGGGCATCCCAAAGGAGTTGCTTCTTCACTCTGTCATCTCACTGGGCCCAACTACAAAATTGCTAACTAACTGTTTTAAACACTAAAGCCAGTTGCTTGGCTCACTACCAACTTCTTTCCTTAGAAATGCTTTGGCGTTCTAGTCCTAGTGTTTAGTAGAGCTAAGAGAGGGGCTTCTTATTTCTAGACTTAGTTATGACACCAATGTAGATACAACCTTACATAGTCAACACTGGATAAATGGGAAAATAACTTTAATACTTCTAGATCAATATGGCTGTTAATTCCTGTGCAATGACAGCTGAGTATGATAATATTGACTACTTTGTTCCAAAGTTCACAGAACAGCAAAAGTTTTCAAAACTTTAAATTATATGTATATTTATGTATATACACACACACACACACACACATATTACATAAGCCCATGTTCTTTGATAAAATAATCCTTCTTTTACTTACTTCAGTAAGTTAAACTCTCCATCTACCTGAAAATAATTGAGATAGATCTTTTGTCTTGTTTTGTTTTAAAACAGTGTTACAACAGAAAAAGGTGTCTTTGAACTATCTACCCCAGGCTAGCCTTAAAATGAGGATCTTACTGCCTCAGCTCCCCAAGTGCTGGAATTATAGGCATGTGCCATTACATTCTCTCCAGATGATCCATTCCTGCTAGTCCCCCTGAGTCTCTGAGAAATTTCTGTGGATGGCAGTAAAACAATAGATATGAGCTCTATCAAGAGTGGAATTCTATGTGTTAATAGGGCTGGAATCTTGATTGCATTTGTACTACTGGAGAATGTTGTTATTTTTGCTACAGAAAAAAATTGTTCACTCTTAGTATGTGAAAAAGGCCTAGTGGTCTTTTTCTGAGAATAAATGTGTCCATGGCTAGAATTTTGCTGTATCCTGGCGTGAAAATCTGCTTACATGAGGGACTCAAAGACGTATTGGAAAGAATGAATTCTGCCTGGAGGGGGTGGAGGAGGTCCAATTACACAGTCTTCGAGAAGAGGAGGACCAGTTTGGAAGACACTGCAGTATGTCATTTGGCTGTGTCCCTAAGTTGGCACCCTATTTGACTGAGTGAAAAAAAAAAAAAAGAACTTCATTTTTCATTTCCTTCTGTTATGATTTGAGTGTGAAATACCCCTTGCCCAAGCTCATCTATGTCAGCATGTGTGCCCCAGCTGGTGGTACTGTTAGGGGAGGTTACAGAATGCGTTAGGGGGTAAAACCTAGCTGGAATAAGTGGGTCTTGAGGTTTGATAGCCAGCCCTGACATCCGATTTCATCTTTGCTCTTTGCTTTGCTGAGATATGAGATAGGAGCTTCATGCTCCTGCTGCCATAGCTAGAAGCCACCTCTTCTACTAAGCCTTCTCCACCATGACGGACTGTATCTTCTTGCTTTGTGCCTAAATAAGCCTTTTCTTTTATAAGATGCCTATTCACAGAATGCTGTTACACCAATGTGAAACATGGCTAATTCAGACTCTCTTCACTGTAGCCCCCCAGGTAGCTTTGTCATATTGAAGGCTCCAAGCACAACCCAGTGGAAACAGATGGGCCAGACACTACAGTAGTGCACAATGAAAGCCTTTTATTTATTATTTTTTTGTGAGGCAGTGGGCATGGATTTCCTTGTGAAATTTCAACACAACAAGGTAATAACCCTTGATTTACTAGCTTGAACCTAAACCCCAGTAAAGGTGTTTCCTCTCCTCAACAATAGTAGGAGGATGTCCTTACAAATGTCCTTAAAACAGCAGAATCAGATATCATCTTACATCAAGCATCTTCTACCGAATTTCCAGCAAGATTTTGCAGACAGTGCTCCAACCTTCAACTTCTGAAATGATCACACCATTTTTCCAACCCCCTCCCCACTTTACTCACATGGCTTCATAGTGAAGGTCTTCAGTGATTGTTTTTTTAGAGTGCAGGGAAGTCAAAATATATTAAAAATTTTTGAGAAAAATCAAACTTAGAAACTTATAACCTCAAGGGAAAGATTTTTTTCACATAAAATAATATTTTTTTAGTTGTTTTGATTTTCTTTCATAATATTTTTTCTTTTTTATTATATATTTTCTTTATTTACATTTCAAATGCTATCCCAAAACTCTCCTATAGCCCCCCTTCCCTGCTCCCCAACCTACCCACTCCTGCTTCCTGGCCCTGGCATTCCCCTGTACTGGGGCATGATCTTCGCAAGACCAAGGGCCTCTTCTCCCATTGATGGCCGACTAAGCCATCCTCTGTAACATATGCAACTAGAGACACAGTTCGGGGGGGGGGGCTAATGGTTAGTTCATATTGTTGATCCTCCTATAGGGTTGCAGACCCCTTTAGCTCCTTGGTTACTTTCTCTAGCTCCTTCATTAGGGGCCCTGTGTTCCATCCAATAGATGACTGTGAGCATCCACTTCTGTATTTGCCAGGCACTGGCATAGCCTCTCAAGAGATAGCTATATCAGGGTCCAAGGGAAAGATTTATTTAACCTGTTTTATATAGTACATGTTGTCTAAAGGTATGAGCTATTACAGGCAACCCACTAATGTGTATATTTTAATATCTTATGTATTAAATCAAAATAAATTGAAGAAGAAAAATATTATATTAGCCATTCATTCATTCATTCAACATTTATCAAATAACTAGTGTATATCAGGCTCTGAGTGTTTACTGATCACATATCTAGCTAAATGACCACTTAAACATGAGTTTGTGATGTTATTTTTCTTGAGCTCTGAAAATAAACAAAATTGATTTAAGTGTGTTACTATGATTTGGATGTTTCCTGAAAAGTTTGGGCTGGACATTTAATGTCTGAGTGCACATGTTAATTGTATTTGGAGTCTCTTTGAAGTAATTAGGATAAGAGGAAGTCATGAGACTGAGAATCCCAGGGTGGCATTAGCAGCTCTATAAGTAAAGGACAGGAATGGAGGTAACAAGCTTGCTCTGTCTTTACTACCAGATATTCTCTACCATGCTATGATACAGCAAGAAGGATTTCACTACATGCTAACATTATACACATGGACTTTCAGAACTGTGAAATAAGCATAAACATACTTTTTTATCGGTTCTTTCCTTCCTCTTTCCTTCCTTTCTCACTTCCATCCATTGTTCCAATTATCTTTGTTGGTTTCTTTCCTTTTCTGTTGATATGATTTCATGTAGCCTAAGGAGGCTGCCTCCAATTTCCCATATATCCAAGACTGTATTTGAACTCCCTCTGCTTCCATGTCCCAATTGTACTCCATATTTTGGTAAAACTTCTTCATAAATTACTCACTCTGTAGTATTGTCAGAGCAATGGAAACTGACTAAGATGCACATCTTTTCTTTTGTTCTATATTCCTCTTTCTTCGTCTTCCTTCTCTCTGGCATGCAGAGTCATTTTGGATGACGTAGAGAGACTGAAGCGTGGTAAGCTGGGTGATGATTAGGTCCTGCTCCTCCATCTGTAGGTATGTTAGATTACTTAGCACAGCGAAGTCATGTTACAGATGAAATTAAGGTTGTTCACCAACTGGTCCTGAGGTAGGAAGATTAGGATGGGTTAGGAGATTGATGGATTTCTGTATATTTCTTAGTTTCTGTTTCCCAGTATAAGTGTAGTGTCTTTATTAAAAGGAAGGAGCAAATGATAGAGAACAAGAGTGACACAAGAGTGATATAACATAAGAAGAACTTGGCCTGATTTTATAATACCATTACACATGAAGGAGAAGGCCATGTGTTGTAGATGACTTCAAGAAGCAAGAAAAGGTGAGGAGACAGAATAATATCTGGAGGGGAGTACTGTACTGAATATCTCTTGGAATACAAATGTGCACGCGCGTGCGCTTGTGTGTGTGTGTGTGTGTGTGTGTGTGTGTGTGTAATTCCCATGTAAAAGACTGGAAGTAGTTGGTCTTTATAATTGTATTTCACTTCATCTCTTCATCTTAACTGTTAAAATCCTCTTTGCCTAAGAACCACGTCCTTTTTTATCTATTTCTGTCAGCTTGCCTTGCATAAAGATTATGAAAGATCAAAGGAGATGTGCTCTCAAGAGCTTCTGTGACATGAGGTCAGGAGAGAAGAACTTAACACAGCCTCTTAAAGAATGCAAATGAAAGGCAAAGCGTGGCCACCACATTACTTCTAGCCTCTGTTTTGGCTGACATTGGTTCTTCTGAATGACTGAGTACTTATTTCAATATAAAAAGCAATTTGTTTGATTTCAGTAGGACACTTAAAAGCTAGTGGAACATGAGCAAATGTGACAAAGTGAGTCTTTAAAAGTGCCTTATCACGACTTCCATATAAGAGAGTCAGTTGAAATGTTTTATCAAATAAACCCATCACCAGTGACTAGCAATGTTGAGTACTACCTGTGTCCCTAGCAACTAGCCAGATGGAGTTCAGAGTTCTTGGGGAAAAAATAGTAAATCAAAAAGTTGCTTCCTGAAAGATAGAATGTTTGTGAGATTGTGACTTAAGATGAAATAAATCATATTCTGAATCTAATTCCTTCTATTGGCTCAGGTGGAATGTATTGTAAATTGGCCATGATATGTGTATAATGGATGGAGAAAGTCACACTAATTCCTTCCAGCATCTAGGAAACCGGACATTAGATTGTCCATCAGATAAGGAAGGCGATACAGATTCCCATTTAGCTGAGATTTCTAACCTGGCAAGGAGATTGATGGATTTCTATATATTTCTTAGTTTCTGTTTCCCAGGCTCCCAGAATAGTTCAGTGTCAAATAGTAAGCCCCCTGTTAAGGCACTACCTAGTGACAGTATCCTGGAATACAAAGAACAACAATGCTTACCTTTTATGAGAGTAAAGCCATTGTTCTACACAATTGCAGATGGCATTTAAGGCTGTTAATGGTAAGCTTATCTCGGGCGCCAGGACTGCCAATCTGCTACTACCAGAACTTCCTAGTTTGGGTTTTGGTTCCATCAGCCCTCCCTCCCATGATGCTGGGGCTGGGGCTGAGGCTGAGGGCTGTTTCCCGCTTTGCTCTATATAGTTTTTCCTGTTTCCTATGCATTTCAGCTGTCTACTCTGTCAGTCAACTGTTTTTATATTTTATTTTATTTCTCTATGCTTCTCCCCTCTCTGTTTACAGTATGAGTTGGCCTTTGTTGCCCGGACTCTTCTCATCCAAGATTTCATGTTATAAGTTTGAACATGCCAATAGCTATTGAATTCATCTTAAGTGGCATTTTGTACTGAGGCAGTTCCTTCTATATATAAATTGGTTGAGCTGTTTTTTTAAAATCATGAAAGTATATTAAATGTTATCAGTAACTAATATTATTGATGTGACTTTTGTCCTTTATTCTGTTAACATTTTATTATATTTATAGACTTGTGTGTTTGACTATTTCTCCCTTTTGATAATAAAGCCATTTTGAGATATTAATTGTTCTAACACAAATACAAGATGCTATTCCATGTGTATATAGTTTTTTTTTGTCATTTATATTAGCAAGAACTTATACTTCAGGAATTAATCCCACCTTAACTAGAGTAGATTGTGTTTTTGTGGGCTGATGAATTCATTGCCAAGTATATTGATTAGAATTTTGTCTATGTTCATCAGGCACACTGGCTTGAAATTTTATTTTAATTGTGTAGCGACGTTGTCTAATTTTGATCTCAGGATAATGTTGCTAATGAATTTGGAAGTATTGCCCTTATCTTGGATTTTTGGGGTGGTATGAGAAGAACTGATACTGTCTTTTTAATATTTGATGTAATTTAACATTAATACCATATAGTCATGGGCTTTTCTTGATGGGAGATTTTTATGATGGATTTAATGTCTTTGTCATTGGTTTGTTTATGTTTCCCACATGTTCATGATTAACGAGAGTAAGTTTATGTGTTTAGGAATGTATCCATTATTTAGGTGATCCAATTTGTTTAAACAATTCTTTACAACAGTCTCCCAGTTCCCCTTCTGCTTCCATTGTATCAGTTTTAATGTTTCCTTTTCCATTTCTGATTCAATTTGAGTTTCTTTCTTTTTTTTTTTTCTGTTTCTTTTCTCGTTTGGCTAAAGTTCTGTTAATTTTGTTGATCTTTTCAAAAACCAAGTTTTGGTTTTGTTGATCTTTCCTATTGTTTTTTAGTTTCTATTTCAATTATTCTGATCTGATCTTCATTAGTTCCTTCCCCTTATTATTTTTGGATTTAGTTGTTTGCTCTTTTTGTAGTTCCTTGAGGTGTAATCTTAGGCTGTTTATTTGAGACCTTTCTTCTTTTTGAAATAAACATTTCTTGCTGACACTTTCCTTCCTAGGAAGGCTATTATTGAATCTTCCATGTTTTGGAATTTTGTGTATCCATTTCCATTTTTACAAGATATGTTAAATTTCTCCTTTAAAGTTCTTCTTTGACTCATTGGGTATTTGGGAAATTTTTACTTAATTTCCATGGATTTTTGAATTTTCTGAAATTCCCTCTGTTATTGATTTCTAGTTTCATACCATTGTGGTCATTCATCTGATGTTAATCTTGTTACATTTGTTAAGTCTTGTTTTGTGGCTTAGCATGTGATCTCTCCTGGAGATGGTTCCATTGCACTTGAGAGAAATGTGTATTCTGCTAATGTTGGATGGAATGTTTTCTCTCTCTCTCTCTCTCTCTCTCTCTCTCTGTATGTATATGTGTGTATACATATATAAACTTTATAAAACATACACATACACATATGTATTTACAATTATTTTATCTTCTTTGAAACGTGACACTTTTATCTTATACAATGGCTTTCTTCATCTTTTTTTATGGGTTCTGATTTTTGATTGTTTGTTTGTTTGTTTGAGGTAGGATTGGAAATTTTTATGTAATCTCAAGCTGCCTCAAACCTGAAATTTTTCTGCCTCTGCCTTAAAGAAGTTTGAATTAGGTTTTTATGCCAACCCATTCATTTCTTTAAAAATGCTTTTTAAAAAATATACTGTACCTGTTTTGCTTACACTGTCTTTTAAAACCCTTAACTTTCAATTTATGTGCATCATTCAACATTAAGTGTGTATTTGAGTCCTAAAAGAATCTATTCTTTATGCTGTATCATTTACTGGAGACATTATCCACTTGATTCAAGATCACATACTGGTGCTTTCTTTGGCAATGTCATATTTGGCTGCTGTTATTGGTCCTTTGGGCCATGTGTTTGCATCTGCATATTTGCAGACATAAGAATCTATTCCCTTTTCTGCAGAATAGCCTTCTATTTTGGAAGATACATTTACCAGTCAGCTTGTCCAGAGATTCTGGATTGCTGCTGTCTAGCTTAGTACATAGGTAGTTACCATAGTATTTGGGAGCACTGAGCTTATGGACTTAGGTTCATAAGGTTGGAAATTAAGCACATGTCTACTTATTTCTACAGGTTGATTTGCTCCAGAGTGATTGACCTGCAGTTTGTGAGCATACAGGCTGTGCATGGATCCTGCTTTTAAAGGGAGTCAGGCTGAAGTCTGGGTCCACCAAAGCAGGCAAGACTCAAGAAGGAAGTCGAAACTGAAATCAGGAGGAACTGCTTGCTGGCCCACTCCATTTCATGCTTAGCAGGTCTTCCCATTTAGGAAATGGTGCCACTCATTGTGAGCTAGGCCTTCTCATACAAGAGAATAACCAGAAATATGTCTACAGTCCAATCTGATCTAGGCAATGTCTATATTGATGTTCTCTTCTTGGATGACCTTAGACAATGCACAATTGAGGGTTAAAGCTAACTAAGAGAGATAGTTTCTGCCATGGCATTTTGTTCTTATATTTCTGTCACATTTTTCTGCCATGGCATTTTTTTCCATTTTTTATTAGATATTTTCTTCATTTACATTTCAAATGCTATCCCGAAAGTCCCCTATACCCTCCTCCATCCCCTGCCCTGCTCCCCTACCCACCCACTCCCACATCTTGGCCCTGGCATTCCCCTGTACTGGTCTGTCATGGTATTTTTTTCTTATATTTCTGTCACATTTTTCTATTTCTTTATATTTATTTGATTTTTTAAAATGTGCATCTGAGAAACCATATATCTTTAACAATCATTGTAGACTTGTTCTCCATCAAGTTAAACTGTCCCTGATTAGTAGAATTAATTATGAATCTCAAGACCAGGCTAGTGTGAAGGATGAAACATGTTTCTGTTCATTTCTAACCTTTTCCCTTGCCTAAGTCCTATGTGTGTTCTTGTGTTCTTTCTATTATTCCCATGCATAGGCACTTCTGCTTTTTTTTTGAGTCTCTTTTTTATTAGATATTTTCTTTATTTACATTTCAAATGTTATCCTCTTTCCTAGTTTCCTCTCTGAAAATCACCTATCCTCCTCCTTGCTCACTTCTGCTTTTAAATGTCCTTTTTTTATTCTTGATTTTTGTTTATTTGTTTGTTTTACATGAGCATATCTGAGTAAACTGTCTTTTTGCAGACCAGAAGAGGGCATCAGATACCATTAGAGAGATGGTTGTGAGCAACCATATTGTTGCTGGGAGTTGAAATCAGAACCTTTAGGAGAGCAGCCAGTGTTTTTAACCACTGATCCATCTCTCCAGCCAGTCTCCAATTCTTAAAGTGTCTGATCATAGGTGCCTTTTGAGTTTAGCTACTCTATTCTATTCCTCCATTAATATTCTTCTGCCTAAGGCACCAACAACATTGGAATTAATTGATACATTAAATAGATCTAATGGGATACAAAGGATTCCACCCCAACACCAAGGATACACATTCAATGAATCAGACCATGTAAACTTCTCCCAGACAACACACTGGAATACACAACAAAGTCCAATAAATAAAATGCTACAATACCTCTTTGCATCCTATCTTACAACAGCACAATAAAGCTTAAAATCAGTAGTAAAGAATCTCTAGTAAGTACACAAACTCATGGATATTAAATGATATATTACTGAGTAGTGAATGTATCAAGAAGAAATCAAGGAACAAATAAAAATTTCCTAGAGGTAAATAAAAGTTAAATCACAATACAACAAAGCCTTTGAGACACATTAAAAGCATCCCAAGGGAAAATTTGTAGCCCAAGCACCTAATATTAAATAAACCAAAGGGGTGCAAATAACTTAATGATGCCACACACACAAACCAAACCTAAATTCAGAAAATGTGTAGAAAAAATGAAATATTTATACAAAAAGCTGGACTTACGTATTAAAATCTGTTCTGGAGAAGAATGAAGACATTTAAAGGGTTCAAGTGGAATAAGAAAGAGATTATAGAAATCACCACTATATGTAACTACAATAAAAAATGTTCCCCTTAAGTAAAGATTTTAAAAATGGTCTTCAATAAAGTTTTGCTCTAACTTTCTTGATTTTGATTCTTAAAAAATGAAAGAAATGATAATGCAAATCCTTCCCCAAATGTTGTTTCTTCTTCCTCCTCCTCTTCTCCTTCTTCCTCTTCCTCTTCCTCTTCCTCTTCCTCTTTCTTTCCTCCTCCTCCTCCTCCTCCTCCTCCTCCTCCTCCTCCTCCTCCTCCTTCTTAAATATAGGGTCTCACTAGCTTGGAGCTTGCTAGCCTCAACCTAGCATCCAGAGTGTTTAGATTATGTACACGAATTATTATGCTATGATTCTCAAAGCTTTTTTTAAACGTTAATATTTGTGATCCCCATGTTGATGAATATGGTTTACATATTTACTGCTTACTGGTAATTTTTAATTTCACTTTTTCAAAACTAACGATGTAAAATTATTAGGTAGTAGTACTTTGGAGGCTCTTGAGGAAATTCCACTGTAGCAGAAGGCCTGATCTCTACTCACTGTCTATCTGTCATAGCTAGCTTATATATTCAGAGAAAACAGATAGCTAGGAGACAGACTTGCTGTGTAGATCAGCTTTAGCTGGTAATTCAAAGATTCCTTCTAGCGAGAAGATCTGTACACACAAAATTTAAATACAGCTTATTTTTTAGTAATCCTGTTAAGTGGTGATTGATGTTGTGAAATCCAGACCTATGGCTTACAGCAAAATAGAAACAGTGTACCAACTCAAAATTAACTTAGGCTTGTAAACAAAATTGAGCTGCTTTTAAAAATAGCTACAAATGAAGCATGAGAACAGGATCAAAGCTGGTGTTTTAAGTTTAGTTATAAAATGTATTGTTTTTGTTTTTACTTTGTTTTGGTATTCTTTCACTTATTTCATTAGGTTTACAAAGTATATTAACTTTCATTATTAACTTATATGCATCATTCTCTCTTGTAAATCATACCGTGGATGTGGCATTCCCCTTCAGGCTTTTACCACTTAGCTATGGGATTTAAGAGAACATAACATGTAACCTGACCAATCAGTAGCCTTAAGCTCAGAGAGGGTAACAAGGCAAAGTGTTTAGTTTAAGGCCCAGAGACCTTTCTGAGTTGACCAATTGGACTTCTGAGACTCTGAAGTGCTGGAGTTGCGAGTATTCAAGGAACTGACAGTGCTAACTCAAGAAACCAAATGAAACATTTTGCTATGATATTGTTTAAATGCGATGTTGGTGAATGGAAAAGACCCTCTTAATTGTGTGTTTGTTAAAAGAAATTAAGTCTAGAGGGTTTGAACATTGACCATAACAACAAGATGAAGAAGAATTAAAAAGATAACTTCTCTCTCTCTTTTTTTTTATAAGGATATATTTATTTATTTTATGTGTATGGGTACACTGTAGCTGTACAGATGGCCGTGAGCTTTCATGTGCTTGTTGGGAATTGATTTTTTTTAGGACCTCTGTTTGCTCCAGTCAACCCCGCTTGCTCTGGTCTGCCCTGCTGACCCAAAGATTTATTTATTATTATACATAAGTACACTGTAGCTGTCTTCAAACACGCCAGAAGAGGGCATCAGATCTCATTACGGGTGGTTGTGAGCCACCATGTGATTGCTGGGAATTGAACTCAGGACCTTCAGAAGAGCAGTCAGTGCTCTGACCTGCTGAGCCATCTCGCCAGCCCGAGATATCTTTTTTGTATAGGGTTGAAGCCTTGTGAGCTTTCTCCTGTCCACATTTTCATTCCATTGTTGTTGTCCTTGTTCAGCTCATGTTTAGGTTGTCATGTTGGTGAGACTTTATGGGTGTAGCTTCTGACGTTACTAGGAGACACAATATCAAAGTAAACTCCAAAGAACTACAAGTAGCTAAGCAATGCTGAGAATGGGAGAAGCTGTCTTCCCTAGGCAAGAGCAAACCACTTGGATATCCAACAGCAAATCTTCAATACTGAAAATATAATACAATTAAAATTATAAGACTGAACAGATTATAATTAGAAATATATATACATATACATATATACTTATATATTGCATATATGCATGCAATAAGAATAAATAAAGGAGCTGTGGATTGAATGAGAATAAGGTAGAAAATCTGGGAGGGTTTGGGGGAAGGGAAAGGAGAGGAGAAATGATGTAACTCTATTATAACAATAAAATTTAAATAAGAAATTTAAAAAATATAAATTTTTCCAGGATTTCAAGTGTAGGATACTAAAGAGAATGTAGATTCAGAATGGAATAAATTAAATTTTGTAGTGACTACAAGCTAGTGTCATGGGTATGATGTAGGGTTGGAGAAATGAGTTTTCTAGAAAAAGACTTCTGCTAATGCAAGGGTTGAAAATCTTACAAAGAAGAAAAGCCAGAGGCCAGAAAGATCACAAGGAAGGAATGGAGAGTTAGGAGAATGAATTCTTGAAGAAGACTGTAGATTTTAAGGGTGGGAAGAGTGGAGGAAAGCTTATGGGTGAGATGAGCCATACTGAAACCTAACACAGAACAAAAACCAGAAACAGAATACCCCCTTTTACTAGAGTATCATTGTTTTCTAACTATTCTTTTGTGGATCCCAGAGTCAAGATTCTGCTGGGAGAATCTGTAAAGGACAATTTACAAGCAACTCTGAGGAAGAAAAGATCTAAATAGAACGATAGTGAAATGTTTATACTGCAGGAAGGACAAAGCTTGTTATATTTTTTGTGCTTTTGTTTTCCCTTTTTATTGGTAGGATGCAGTAATTAGAGGACAATCTGACCTCATTCACATGCAGGCATGTACGCACGCAAGCACGACCTACAATATGACATTAGCTGAATAAGTAAGTTGTTTGAGTCAAAGATTCAATGCCCATATCCTCTTCCCTTTCCTCCATTAACTTAAAATAAAAGCAACAAACACTCCAATCAGTTTAGTAGTATTATAACTATGTAGAAGATTTACAGAAACCCAGGATCCCAATAAGACTTATTTGGGTTCATGTACTCTTCAGGGAGGAGTGGAGAATGTGCTTTTGTCTCTGAAAGTTTACTTAAAGCATTAGACTTTAAGCTATAATGAAGAATATTAGGTGTTGATTTCAAAACAATGTTGTTTTTCGGTAGCTTCAGAAACAGTTTACTTAAATGTTTAAAATTAAGAATTGTGTTCTGTAGTTCAAGTACATATTTTGATGTGTTTCCCACTTGCAAACATTTGTCATTAAACTAGAAAAGATATTAATGGTCAGTAAACAATGCATTCCTATTACTACATATTTCTGCCATTAAGGCAAATGTCAAAATAGGTTTGCTGAAGACTTTCCTATTTCTCTGAAAAGGAATCTCTTCTCTTTAACAAATAACCACTAAAGTGATAACTTCGTGTTGCTACTCAGACAGACAGACAGACAGACACAGACAGACACACACACACACGTTCACACACACTCACATTCACACAATACACTCACATTCACACACTTATATTCACACACACACACAATTGTTTGTGTTTCTACAGGATTTAGGTGTTTTGCCATTGGTTGGAAATATTGGTAGAGTGTAATTGGTGTCAGATTTAATATATGGACAGAGCAATAGTCATGGCTCACTTTTATGGGACCACACATCCACTGCTGACACAAGTAATTAGATAATGCTGTGAATTTCAAATGGCATCCTAAGTCTGGGGAAGCCTGGGAGAGCTGGCCAAGTAAGACAGATAAAGAGAGGAAACTGAAGTTTGAAAGTTTTGGTGCTGTGGGTGAGCTTTATGTACACACTGCTGCAACCTTCTTCATACAGAATTGACTAGTATCATTCTTTGCATTTAATGGCTTTAGTAACTAACCAATCAAGGAATCCAGAGGAAGAGGAAACATTAGAGTTAGCAGATGAAATGAGGGCCATCTTTGTCATTTTGGCTTTTGTTCAAATATAGGAAAACTCAAAGAAATCAAGTCTTAAAATACATTTAGGATTTTGTAATGAAAGTGCCTTGGAGTGGTTTTTTTGTTTTTTGTTTTTGTTTTTATTTTTATTTATTTTTATTTTTTTACATAAATAACACAAATGTGTTTCTAACAGTTCTGGAGGCTGAGAAATCTAAGGTCAAGGTTCACTTTAGCTAGGAAGACATCTTATTGTTGCATCCTCATGTGGTAAGAGTTGCTGTTTTTTAAATATATATATATATATGTATATATGCTGTCTTCAGACATACCAGAAGAGGGCACTAGCTCCCTTTATAGATCCAACAATTTGGTTGCTGGGAATTGAGCTCAGGACCTCTGGAAGAACACTCAGTGCTCTTAACCACTAAGTCATCTCTCCAGCCTTAGTGTTTGTTTAAAGGGCGTGCATCCCTTTCCTGAGGGCTCTTCCCTGCTGAATGATTACCTTCCAAAGCCCTAACCTCTTAAAACAATTTGTTACCTTGGAGGATAATATTTAAATATATGGATATGGAGGGGAACACAAAAGTATTCATACCATGATACCACATATGGCCAACAAGGAAGGAGAGGGAGGAAAACCTAAAAAATTGAGGTACTACAAGGGGAGATACTTGAGGCTTGGCTATTGCATTATTTCTATTTTATATCACTAAAATGTATTTATTTTTATTTTATGTATATGGGTGTTTTGCCTGCATGCATGGCTGTGCACCATGCATGCATGCAGTGCATATGGAGGCCAGAAGAAGGTGTTGAAATTATAGAAAATTGTTTGTCACTATGCAGGTTCTGGGGGACAAAGCCTGTGTCCTCTGAAAGATAGCAAATGCTCTTAACTGCTGAGCCATCTCTCCTTACCCTCAGCCAGATTCTTATAAAGTATGTCTACATACTGTGGGGATTCTAAACCCTGAATAGGATCCAAATCTGGGAGGAATCTGCAAAAAGATAAGAGTGGTGGAACTAATTGCTCTTTCCAAAAAAATTTTAAAAAGATTTATTTATTTATTATATATAAGTACACTGTAGCTGTCTTCAGACACATCAGATGCATCAGATTTCATTACAGATGGTTGTGAGCCACCATGCAGTTGCTGGGATTTGAACTCAGGACCTTGGCAAGAGCAGTCAGTGCTCTTTACCATTGATCCATTTCTCCAGCCCCTAATTGCTCTTTGAAGGAAGTAAATATACAGTTGGAAGGGAAAACTGGGTACGTTACATTAGTGCCAGATGAACTTTAAGAATGGATTGGATATGTAAAATTGTAAGAATAATGGACTTCAAGCCAAAGTGAGTAGGACAGGTAAAGGAGTTTGTTGAGGAAGCATAGAGTGGCTGAAATGTCACAGCACAAGGCTGTAAAAGGGCATTTGACCACGTTGAAAATGGCCATAATGAAGATTTGTTGGTTTTACGATCCATTCATAATAATTGGAAACTATTGAAAGTTTTGGAATAGAAGACAAATAACAAGTTTGGAGCTAAGACGAAAGGATGGACCATCCAGAGACTACCCCTCCCGGGGATCCATCCCATAATCAGCCACCAAACCCAGACACTATTGCATATGCCAGCAAGATTTTGCTGAAAGGACCCTGATAAAGCTATCTCAAGAGAGGATATGTCAGTGCCTGGGAAACACAGAAGTGGATGCTCACAGTCATCTATAGGATGGAACAGAGGGCCCCCAATGGAGGAGCTAGAAAAAATACCCAAGGAGCTGAAGGGGTCTTCAACCCTATAGGTGGAACAACAATATGAACTAACCAGTACCCCCAGAGCTCATTTCTCTAGCTGCATATGTAGCAGAAGATGGCCTAGTCAGCCATCATTTGGAAGAGAGGCCCCTTGGTCTTGCAAACTTCCCAGTA
Organism: Mus minutoides; assembly: GCA_902729485.2. Taxonomy (NCBI): domain Eukaryota; kingdom Metazoa; phylum Chordata; class Mammalia; order Rodentia; family Muridae; genus Mus; species Mus minutoides. The sequence continues at coordinate 550,991 of LR753324.1, forward strand.
CAGGGGAACTCTAGGGCCAAGAAGTGGGAGTGGGTGGGTAGGGGAGTAGGACAGGGGAGGGTATAGGGAACTTTTGGGATAACATTTGAAATGTAAATAAAAATTATCTAATCAAAGAAAGGGAAAAAAGAAATATTAATTTGCTGATTTTTAGGAGGGAAGGCATTCAGGGCTGTTAACCTTCATAGAGGGAAGATAATGAAGAGACTTGGTACAGTCTGGACCAGCGAGAAGTAAAAGAAGTGGAATTGTGGCAATGAGAATTAAGAAGAAACGTCCAAAACAAAGTGTATATGGGAGATAATGTGATAGGAAATAACATTGAAGTGGCAGAATATAAACCCCAGGGGCTGGTGAGATGGCTCAGTGTGTAAGAGCACCCGACTGCTCTTCTGAAGGTGCTGAGTTCAAATCCCAGCAACCACATGGTGGCTTACAACCACCCGTAATGAGATCTGACACCCTACTCACTCTGGTGTGTCTGAAGTCAGCTATAGTGTATGAATAATAATAATAAAATGAATCATTGGGCCGGAGAGAGCAGAGACTGAGCAAGCGGGGCCGACCTGAGCGAGGGGGGCAGACCAGAACGAGCAGGGTTGACTGGAGCGAGGAAAAAAAGAAACAATATAAACTCCAGGCAGCAGGAGGAAGTTTGTTTATTGCTGTATCTCAAACATTTAGAATAGTATTTTGCAGCTAGTAGGTCTTTAGTTTTTGAGTGATCCCTCAACTTTGTGCCACTTCTGAGTATTGATATGTGATATATATATATATATATATATATATATATATATATATATATATGTATGTATGTATTTGTAGAGCTTACTTCTAGGACCTAGCTAGTCTAATTGTTTGGTCTTCCCTCTGTCCTAAGGGACATTAATTAGTTATTGCTCCTCTATTCATACTCAGGACTCAACAATATTCAACAGTCTTAACACAGAAAATCCTTGGGTTCAGTTTGTTTCCATTCTTCCTTTCAGTTTTTTTAATTCAATAGCATAGAGAACAAATATTTACTTAGTATCAAAAGAAAGCACCATGCAAGCATTGCCAAAGAAAGATAGCTGTGTTTTCTCCATGGAGCAAGTGGAGTAGGAGAAGCAGTTTTGGAAGGTATATATTCAAGAGGAAATGAGTGAGTTACTTAATCTGTGATAACCTGTGCAAAACTAAGAATTTTGTGTGAGTCATTAATTTAACTAATGACTTAACATTAATGATGAGTTTCAGCTGAGAGGAAGGACTCACATAAAAATAAGATGCTGAGGTTTAATGGTTTAAAAATGCAGCCTAAAGTAATTTACTCAGATCTCTGCCTTTGGTTACTTTTGGCTGTTTCAAAGATGAGGTCTTCTTTCAGTAATAGTATTTAAAAGTGTTTCTCATTGAGTTTTGCCACACATATAGCTTTTAACATATGCGACTCCATTTTCATGGCCCTATGACAGGAAAAGAAACACTTTGAAATCCATTGAAACTCAGCAACCAAAGTGAATTAGGAGAAATCAGGAAAGCCAAATAAAATCCTTAAGAGTTGGGTCTCAAGAAAAGCTTTACAACCATATTTATAATTTGAGCTTTTAGAGTCTGGATGAACTAACTGCAGGCAAAATTGCAAGTAGATGGTACTTTTCAGAAATGGCGAGTTATTTAAAAGATGAGGCTGAAGTAACATCTTTACCTAAGACTTTCCTCTGGAGTAGGCTTAGGAAATGACAGATCTAATTTTCTCTAGTGCCTTTTTAGTAGTAAGATGGACACATCAAAAATCAAGCACACACAATAAGACTAGGGACAATTGAGTGCACAGCTGGAGAGAAATATGGCTCATCCAATTCATACAAATCCTCCTTTCAGATAGGTGCCCCTTTCCCACCTAGTTGAGAACTTTCTTGAACCTTTCAAGGTACACTTTGGCTCTTATTTCCCAAGCCCATTGTTCTCCTTGGAATTTCAGTAGGCTTGGGCCTACTGGACAAAAAGAGCTGAAGAGCTACTCTACTGAAATTAGGAATGTCTAAAGTGAAAAGAAGCTGATCAATTATCTATTAATGCCTACAGTATACTTGGCTGTGACTGTATATCTGTACATCTGAATTCATTGCACATACTGATCTCAGATGCTAGAGAATAGCTGGTTTCTTTATGTTTTCTTTTTCCTGAGGATTAAACTTTGTACATGCTAGGTAAGTGCATATACTCTTGGTCTGACAGTTACTTTTAAAATTAAATTTACTTACATGATTTCCACCCCTCTACCCAGCTAAAATTTCCAGTATCCTACATTCCCAAATTCTCTTTAACTCAGTGACATTATTCTGTATTCTATTAATAATGGACATGTGTCTTTACACACTGACTGAGATCACTATGAAGTACAACAAATACAAGAGTAAAGCCTAATCTAAATTATATCATGGTTGATAATAATGGCTTTAAAGTAGTTTTACTAAATTTAATATTGATGATAGCAAGGATGTTTGTGAGGATGAGAGAATGAGAACTTGTATTTTGTATCCAGTTTCCACATGAATTTTAAACCACAGAAAAGATGAAATCTATTAACTGACAAAAATGATTTAAGAGGGAGCTGGTAAGATGGCTCAGCACTTAAGAGGTTGCTCTTCCAGAGGTCCTAAGTTCAATTCCCAGCAACCGCATGGTGATTCATGATTATCTATAAAGGGATCTGATGCCCTCTTCAGGAATGTAAGTGTGAGCACTCCTATATTTAAAAAAAAAGGAAAAAATGATTTAAGAATACATTCACGCAAGCACGCTCGTGCACACACACACACACACACACACACACACACACACACACACACACACACACAGAGGGAGGAAGTGGGGGAGAGAGGAGATATACAAAGGCAGAGAGATTATACTTCGTGTGTGATGTAATATGGTACACCATGGGGTTTCCAGAGAAGATTAACTAAGAGGGGAAGACAATTGGTAAGTGAGGTTACCATCAGCTCAGACACTGAAGGGAACAGTTAGAATAAAAACCAAAAAGATGGAGGAAGCATGTAAGCAAGGCATGTTCTATGTCCTGTCTACTGTGAGGTGAAGAGCCATTCTCTTATGTTCCTACTGACACAATGTTCTGCCTTCTCACAGGCCTTAAATCAACGGAGACAATAACTATAAACTAAAACTTTGGAAACTGTAAGCTAAAAAAAAGTTTCCTTTCTTAAGTTACTTCTGTGAAGCACACTGTACAACAAAGAGAACCTAACATGTGTATCAAGGACCAAAGTATAAAAACTAACATAGAAATTCTAAAAATAATTAGAGAACTATTTCCTGAGAGTGTAGGATATAACTTATAGCACATAAACCTGCACACCAGAAGAGGGCATCGGATCCCATTACAGATGGTTCTGAGCCACCATGTGGTTGCTGGAAATTGAACTCGGGACCTCTGGAAGAGCAGTCAGCACTCTTAACCATTGAGACATCTCTTCAGCTCCACAATAGTACTCTTTATCAAACATTTTGAAAGCCTGACTCAGGGATGTAGCGATGGCTAAACTGATAGTAGCACTTCTTAATGCAATCATGATGACTGTCGTTTGAATTTCTGCACATATATGATATCTTTAACTCCAGTCAGAGGAGTCTTGCTTTGAGCATCCACACACACAGGGGCACACCTACACAGATATGTATGCATATAATCATACACACATACCCATGTACATATAAATAAAATACATCTTTTGAGCTGATAAAATATTCAATCAGATAAGGACACAGCACCAAAACTACTGACCCCCAGAACAACCCGAAGAACACAGAGTGGAAGTATAGAAACAAGTTCCACAGGCTGTTATCTGACCTATGCATTTTTTTTTTTTTTTGAGACAGGGTTTCTCTGTATAGCCCTGGCTGTCCTGGAACTCACTTTGTAGACCAGGCTGGCCCTGAACTCAGAAATCCTCCTGCCTCTGCCTCCGGAGTGCTGGGATTAAAGGCGTGTGCCACCACGCCCAGCATGACCTATGCATGTTTGCTGGGTTATGTGCATTCCAGTAAACGCACACACGCGCGCGCGCGCACACACACACACACACACACACACACACACACACACACACACACACCACATGATTCTCAAGTGACACATGTAAAACAGTGAGATGCTATACTTTGGAACATTATTCTCAATTATTTTGAAATTATGTATTAGGAGCTCTTGAAATTCAATAGTAGCTCAACACCACAATTTAGAAAAAATGTGTAGATAACTGAAAGTATGCATCAAACATACAAATGGTAAGGTGGCTACAAAGTATGTGAAAAGATAGCTGAAATTCATAACTCATCAGATGAAAGCAAGGAAAAATCATGAAAACTTGGATATGGTGGCACATGCCTATAAAGTCATTATTTAGGAGGCTGAAGGGTTGAGAGTTCAAGGCCAGACTGCTAAACCTAAGCCACATAGCAAAACCATGTCACATAAAGAAAACAAATTAAATCATAACATATCATTTACCAGCTGGTAAGTTTTGTAAAATGAAAGAGATTGAGAATAACAAGTTCAAAGTAGGATATAGCATAACTGGATTCTCAGAAAGTACTAGAGGATACTAAAATGGTATGGTTACTTTTTTTTTTTAAAGATTTATTTTAGTTATTATATGTAAGTACACTGTAGCTGTCTTCAGACACTTCAGAAGAGGGCGCCAGATCTGGTTATGGATGGTTGTGAGCCACTATGTGGATGCTGGGATTTGAACTTATCACCTTCAGAAGAGCAGTCGGGTGCTCTTACCCGCTGAGCCATCTCACCAGCCCCAGGTATGGTTACTTTTAAAGTAGTTTGGTAGGTTGTTTTTTTTTCAATGAAGCTTAGTATAAGCTTATGTCATGACTCATTAATTACACTGGAAAGTATTTTCTCAACAGAAATGAATGCGTATATGCACACCGAGTTGTGCATGCAAGTGTTCATAGAATTATATTCATAATAGCTACAATTGGAAACAATCTAAACACACATTAGTGGGCAAATAAACAGTGATATTCACACAATGGGATTCTACAGAGCAAGAAAAAAATGAATCAATTTCTTAAGTTCCAGACACTTGGCTGTAAATTTCATGATGTCTTTGATTTAATAGCTGAGTAGTATTCCATTGTGTAAATGTACCACATTTTCTTTATCCATTCTTTGTTTGAAGAACATTTAGGTTGATTCCAGTGTTTGGCTATTACAAATAAAGCTACTGTGAACATAGTTGTGCAAGTTGTTCCCTAACTGGATTGCCTAGATTGGCCTCAGTGGGGGAGGATTTGCTTAGCCCTGCTGTGACTAGTTGCCCCAGGGTGGAGTGGTATGCTGTCTTCCCTCTCTCTGAGGAGAAGGGGTAGGAACAATGGGAGGAAGAAGTGGGGTTGGGAAGAGAGGAGGGAGGGAGCTGCAATTGGGATGTAAAGTGAATAAAAAAATAAATGATAGAGAAAAGAATACATTTCTGATACTTTCAACTGAAGAGAAAAATGCAGATACCATGACTCTTTATTTTCACATATCATATTTTAGACCAAGTAATCTAGATATATGAATAACATTTATAGGTTTGTTTCTTTTTTGTGCTTACTTTTTTAGCTTTTAAATTTTATTTTATTTTATTTTATGTGTATGAGTGTCTTGCCTGAATAGATGTATGTGCACCATATTCCTGCAGAGGTAAGAAAAAGCCATCATATGGGTGCTGAGAATTGAACCTCACTCCTCTGAATGACTGACACGTGCTTTAAGCAGTTGATGTTTTAAGTGAGAAGGCTCCCCTTGGAAGGTATATATCTGCATGCTTAGTCCCCAATTGATGAATTGTTTGGAAGGATTAAGAGGCATGTACTTGGAGGATGTATATTGCTGAGAGTGGATTTTGAGATGTCAAAAGCCCACACAAGGCCCAGTGTCTCTTCCTGATGCCTATAAATCAGGATATAAAGCTCTCAACTACTGCTCTAGAGCCATATCTGTCTGCTCCCCACCATGATGATTGTGAACTAACCCTGTGAATCTATAAACAACCCTCCAGTTGAATGCTCCCATTTATAAAAGTTGCCTTTGTCATGATATCTCTTCATAGTTATACAATAACTAAGACAGGAATATGGGAGATGAAGAGCAAAAGAGATATAAAGATCCTTCCTGGTGTCATGAAATGTCCTGTCTTAATTGGGGTGATCATTACATCATCATATATACTTGCCATTAAACTATACTTTCAAATGCCTGTGTTTTATTGAACATTTTATTGTAATAAATTTGCAAAAAATGAAATCAGAAAACCAACTAGGTTAACAATATAGAACAGAGAGCTAAAAAGAAACTGTAAAAAATACATTAAAGGTAGATTTAGAACTTACAAAGTTTATCTAATGGGCATTTTAAAAGAGAAAAATAAAGATAATCAGGTATAATATTAACAGTCATAGAATTTCTAGGATTAAAAACAGACACAAGTAAAAACACCCATTGTGATAGAAGCAAGGTAAGTAGAACTACCAACATTTTTCAAATCTGCATTACTAAGTGATGTGTTTATAAAAAGATAAAGAAAAGGGAGATATGTTCTAATGGATGTATGATGAGGTGTTGGAGAAGAGGATGTCTCAGCAGGCCCATGCTGAGACATCTCCTTCCCCCTGAGGGACAGTATAGTATAGAATAGAGTTTATTCAGGGCATTAGAACAGGAGTCAAGGGGGTAATAGAGTTAGGGAAAGGAAGAGAGAGAGAATTGGAGAAGAGGCCGGCCATGAGAATGTGGAGAGAGGGGGGAAGGGAATGGGGAGATAGAGAGAAGGGAAGCAGAGAAACAAGAGACCAAGGGAACAAGAGAAAGCAGAGAGAGAGAGGAGGGAGTAAGTAGCCCCTTTTATAGTGGGCCAGGTATACCTGGCTGTTGCCAGGTAACTGTGGGGAGGAGCATACCTGGCTGTTGCCAGGGAATTGTGGGGTGAAGTTTAGACAGAATGCTAACACTAAGAAATTCAGAATATAGCAATTGTTTCTGGTAGCCTTTTCAGATTTAAAATGTCCTTGTTGCTCTTCATCTAGGTTACTTTTCTGATTATCTGAATCTTTTTTTTTTTAATACTAGACAGCCTTCTTTTCTATTTTATTACCTTAATGTTTATTTTTGTATACTATGAATAGCTTTATATAAGTATACTATGTATTCTGATGGTATTCACCCCATTACTCTCTCTGAACTCCCTCCTATTCTTGATGACCCCTTTCCTCTTACTAACTAGTCTCCCTCCCACTCTAATGTGTTTATCAAGGTCTTGTGCAAGTAGCCAAATACAGTGTGTTCATAATTACAATGAGCATGTCTTTTGTTCAGAAGACAGCATTCATAACACTCCTTATTCTCTGGCTCTTATGGTCTTTCTAGCCCATTTTTGTGATGTTCCTTGGGTTGGAGTAACCAATAAACTATTAAAGGTCCAAGATGCAACAGTCACTTATTCTCATCACTTTGACCTATTAAGAATCTCTGTATTTACCACCACCCTATGCAAAATGAAGTTTCTCTAATAAGGCTGAGAACAACCTTAGTCTATGGGTCTAAATTGTAGAGAGCCGCGCCCAAGCTGGTTCTGCCGCCATTCCAAGTTGGCGCTGACATCCTGTCACCACCCCCAGCCTGGGACAAGCAAACAAGTTCAGTGCGCATGCGCATGTGCTTGTGACAAAGCCACATAAGTCACCGCCCATCCCGGGGCGTAACTTGAGCTTGGATTAAAGGTGTGCGCCACCACGCCCAGCAACCACATGGTGGCTCACAATCATCTGTAAAGGGATCCGATGCCCTCTTCTGGTGTCTCTGAACAGAGGGACAGTGTGCTCACATACATTAAATAAATAAATAAATAAATAAATAAATAAATAAATAAATAAATAGCCAGGCTTAATCCCAGCACTCTGGAGGCAGAGGCAGGCAGATTTCTGAGTTCGAGGCCAGCCTGGTCTACAGAGTGAGTTCCAGGACAGCCAGGGCTATACAGAGAAACTCTGTCTCAAAAAAACAAAACAAAACAAACAAAACAAAAAAAATTCTGGGTTCTAAAGTTTAATCCCTAGGATTCCTGTGAAAGTGGAGTATTATTTGACAAAATAATAAAAATATATGCCCTCTCTACAGTAGTAATCAGATGACTCCTTTAACTGTAGTCATCTTAGGAATTAACATTTATTTTATGTTATGCATTAAAATTGAAATATTAGTTATTATGGGTATGACTAAAACAGCACAAGACAAGTGGGACCAGGAAATATAAAGGTAAAAAAGTAAATATAAAGAAGAACAAAGAACAGAGTGGATGAGGAAGTTTTGGATAAGGGTGGAATGAAAAGAAAGCGGTCACACCTCTGAGCAGACCTTCAGGAGTCCAGTTACAAATGCTATTACTAAGTCTCTACTGAGTCTCTTGTGAGACTGATGTTAGATTACAAATAAGTACTATAAATAGGTGTGAATTGGATTATGGAATGCTGGTCACATCTTTGGGGGATTCTTCAGGAGTCCCATAGAGAGCACTGTTGTGGGAAATACTTTCTAAAATAAAGCCATGGATATGGGCCCTGTCTTTCATAGGATAAGTTGCCAGCATTGGGGTTACTTCTAAGCAGAAGTTTCGCATGTGTGATACACTGCTTGGAGCCTTTGCCTAGGTTCCATTATACACTTTGGATCCAACCAAATTTCTGTTTTACTAAATATTATGCATTTCTGATGCAAAGTTTCTTCCAACCAGTCTGCAGGCACTCTGTTGACCTTGCTTGAACACAATAATCTACTCTCTCTGAGTTTCCTGAGATTGCAGTTTATGAAGAGTCTAGGACTTCCAAGACAAGACTCAGGTCTTTCTACATATTATCTTGCGGGTGCTTCAGTCACTTTAACTTTTATAACTATTTTTTATTCTATTTAGTTGGAATACAAAGTAACGTGTTTTATTACCGCATGTTCACACATACTATTGAATGGTGGATCGTTCCTTATCCCTCCCACTTCATTTACCCTATCTTCAGATGCTGTATCCTTCTTTACTATCTGCCCACATTCACTATTCCTCCTTCCACTTATAGATCATATATGTTCCATTATCTGCCCCTTTAAAGTCCACAGTTATACACACACACACACACACACACACACACACACACACACACACACACTATGGTCTGCATATGAAAGAAAACATACAGCATTTTTCATTCTACACTGGTGTCACCAAAATTAATTGACATAGTATTTCTCAATTCCATCCATTTTTCTGTAAATCATTTTTTTTAAAATTTACGGCTGGATACAATTCTATTATATGTAATGTCATAGTTATTTTTTTGATTGCAATAATAAAAATGTCATAAGCAAGGAAATTTAGAGAAGGGTTTATTTAGGGCTTACGGTTTCAGAGAGTTAGAGTCTGTGACCATAATGGTGGAAAGTATGGGAGCAAGAAGGCAGGCTGTAACTAAAGGGTTTCATATTGAGACACACCATGAGTCAGAGCCAGAATTTTGTGAAATCTCAAAGCTCACTAGTAATGACACACTTCCTTCAACAAGGCCACATTTTCTAATCTGTCTCAAGCAGTTTCACCAATTAAAGACACATTAGTCAAATATATGGGCCTACGAGGGCATTCTCATTCAAAGGAACACATATACAAAAATTTTTATTTTATTTTATTTATATTTCAAATGTTGTTCCCCTTCCTTGTCCCCCCTCCACTCCCCCTCTCATCCAGTCCCCCTCTTCTTTGCCTCTATGAGGGTGCTCCCCCACCCATCAACTCCTACCTAACTCCTCTCTCATCTGCCTTTTCTAGAGCATCAAGCCCCCACAGGACTAAGGGCCTCCCCTCCCAAGGATGCTAGATATGGCAGTCCTCTGTTACATATGTAGGGGAGGCCTGGGACCAGCCCAGGCTCTTTGGTTGTTGGCTTGGTTCCTGGGAGCTCTGAGGAGTCTGATTAGTTGATATTGTTGTTCTTCCTATAGGGTTACTGCGGCGCGCCTCCCTGCCTCCTACTTCGAGCAGCAAGAAAGACACACCACCACCGGGATCTTCTCAATCAGCTTTATTCTGGAGCGCCTTGCTTGTAGTTCCCAGGGACCCTGGACAGCAGCAGAGCTGCTGCTTTTATACACTCCCAGGGAAGGGGGAGGGGTGTCATAGTGGTTGCTGATTGGTGTACCAAGCCATGCCTCATTTGCATGTGGCCCATTCATTGGTGCCACAAGCCACAGCCATTAGCATATTTTCCCTACATTGGTACTACAAGCAGTGCCTCATTAGCATATTTTCCCTTCGGGAGGGG
>LR753324.1:561458-633574 GCA_902729485.2 Mus minutoides
CTTCCCGGAGCCGCACGGCCTTCCCGGAGCCTCACGGCCTTCCCGGAGCTCGGGCGGCCTTCCCTGGAGCCGCTGGGCGGCCGCTTTCCCGGGAGCCGGTAGCCGGCGGCCGCTTTCGCGAGGCGCCGGTAGCCGGCGGCTTTTCCGAGGCGCCGGCTTCCTACAGGTTACAATGCCCTTCAGCTCCTTCAGTCCTTCCTCTAACTCTTTCAGTGGGATTCCCAGGCTCAGTCCAATGGTTGGCAGTAAGTATCTGCATCTGTCTCAGTCAAGTGCTGGCAGAGCCTCTCAGAGGACAACCGTACCAGACTACTGCCTGCAAGCATATATTGGCATCAGCAATAGCCTCAGAGTTTGGTTTCTGTGCCTGGGATGGAGTCCAAAGTAGGGCGGTCTCTGGATGGTCTTTCCTTCAGTCTCTGTTCCATTTTCTTTGAACCTGCATTTCCATTAGACAGGAACAATTCTGGGTTAAAAATTTTGAGATAGGTGGGTGGCCCCATCTCTCAACTGGGGGCCATGCCTATCTACTAGGTAGTCTCTTTAGGTTCTATCTCCCCTCTGTTGGAAATTTCTATTATCATCTCCATTGGGTCCTGGGAGCCTCTCACATTCCTGGCATCTAGGACTTTCTAGTGGTTCCCTCCTGTTCCCTACCCCCCCCACTGTTACTTATTCATTCTCCAGGCCCTCTGGACTTCTCTTCTGTCTCTTCCCATATCTGGTCCTGCCCCTTTTTTTTCCTCTCCTTTTTCTCTTTACCACCCAATTCCCTCCTTCCCTTTGTCTCCTGTGATTATTTAGTTCCTCCTTCTTAGTGGGACTGAAACATCCATACTTGGGCCTTCCTTCTTGTTAAGCTTCATACTGTCTGTGAGTTATATCATGGGTATTCTGAACTTTTTGATTAATAGCCATTTATAAGTGTTTGTCTGGGTTACCTCACTCAGCATGGTATTTTCTAGTTCTATCAATTTACCTGAGAAATTCATGATGTCCTCATTTTTAATAGTTGAGTAGTATTCTATTGTGTAAGTATACCACATTTTCTGTATCCATTCTTCAGTTGAGGGACATCTGTATTGTTTCTAGCTTCTGGCTGTTATAAATAAGGTTGCTATTAACATAGTGGAGCATGTGTTCTTGTGATATGGTGTTGCATCTTTTGAGTATATGCCCAGGAGTGGTATTGCTGGGTTTTCAGGTTGAACTATGTCCAATTTTCTGAGGAATTGTCAGATTGATTTCCAAAGTGTTTGTTCCAGTTTGCAATCCTACTAGCAATGAAGGAGTGTTTTTCTTTCTCCACATCCTCACCAGCATTTTTATTCATTAATCTGTTGATGGATGTTTAGGCTCATTCCATTCCATTCCATTCCATTCCATTCCATTCCATTCCATTCCATTCCATTCCATTCCATTCCATTCCATACCTATTGTCAGTACAGTAGCAATAAAAGTCCTATGTGAGTATCTCTGTGGTAACATATGGAATCTTCTTGATACATGTCCAGGAGTGGAATAGTTTGGAAAGATGGTGCTTTTATTTTTAGAATTTTGAGGAAATAATACAAACAAGATAGAAAGTAGCCCCAAGAATTGACTAATGGAATTATATGAAATGAAAAGGCACAATAAAAGAAACTTGGAACATATTGCAAATTCAGAATACAGAACACACAAGTATCTTCACCAGCTGCATCATAGACAAAGCTCTAATAGCTAGACTATGTAAAGAACTGAGAAAAAAATTTTTCCAACTTTTATTAGATATTTTCTTCATTTACATTTCAAGTATTATCCAGAAAGTTCCCTATACCCTCCCCCCTCCCGGCCCTGCTCCCCTACCCACCCACTCCCACATTTTGGCCCTGGCGTTCCCCTGTACTGGGGCATATAAAGTCTGCATGACCAACGGGCCTCTCCTCCCAATGATGGACAACTAGGCCATCCTCTTCTATATATGCAGCTAGAGACATGAGATCAGGGGGTACTAGTTAGTTCATGTTATTCTTCCACCTATAGGGTTGAAGACCCCTTCAGCTCCTTCGGTACTTTCTCTAGCTCCTTCCTTGGGAACCCTGTGTTCCATCTAATAGCTGACTGTGAGCTTCCACCTCCATGTTTGCCAGGCATTGGTATAGTCTCCCATGAGACAGCTATATCTGGGCTCTTTCAGCACTATCTTGCTGGCATATGCTATAGTGTCTATGTTTGGTGGCTGACTGTGGAATGGATCCCTGGCAGCCGCAGTCATTGGGTCCATCCTTTGGATTCAGCTTCACACATGATCTCTGTAACTCTTTCAATGTGTGCTTTGTTCTTAATTCTAGGAAGGGGTGACATGTCCACATTTTGATCTTCCTTCTTCTTGAGTTTAATGTGTTTAGTAAATTGTATCTTGGGTAGTCTAGGTTTCTGGGCTAATATCCACATATCAGTGAGTACATGTTATGTGAGTTCTTTTGTGATTGGGCTACTTCACTCAGGATGATGGCCTCCAGATCCATCCATTTGCCTAGGAATTTCATATATTTATTGTTTTTAATAGCTGAGTAGTATTCCATTGTGTAAATATACCAAATTTTTTGTATCCATTCCTCTGTAGAGGGACATCTGGGTTCTTTCTAGTTTCTGGCTATTATGAATAAGGCTGCTATGAACATAGTGGAACATGTGTCCTTATTACCGGATGGAATTTCTTCTGGATATATGCCCAGTAGAGGTATTGCAGGATCTTCTGGTAGTACTATGTCCAATTTTCTGAGGAACCGCCAGACTGATTTCCAGAGTGGTTGAACAAGCTTGCAGTCCCACCAACAGTGGAGGAGTGAAGAACTGAGAAAATTAAACACCAAAACAAAGTACTACAAACTGTCTGGCACTGACTTAAGCCTTATCTCTGCTGCCTAGTTTTTGTAGTACTAGAAGGTGGTATGAATACTAATGGAGAGAAGAAGTAATTATAAATCTTGCCCAGTTGTGAACCCCTGTATCACAATGAAGACTGTATTGCCAGGATATACAAGTATCAGGTGCAATAGTCGCTTAAATTTTATGGAAATCACCAACAACTTTCTGATTGGATTTAGAACTCACCCCATAAAAGAGAAATCATGCCTAAAACTATTACTGGGCCAAGAATCTATGGTTAAAGAGGTTATTGGCCCTAGGGGAGAACCTACTACTACTGTTCTTTTAGATATATCTAGTATTAAACTGACTCCTGATGGCATCATTATATATATATAGATTAGTGCATATCTTAATCCTCATCAGAGATGTTTCTTTTATTAGTAAATTATGATTAACAAAAAGATCCATATCTTATTACCATATATGGGCCAAGATACTGAAGAATGCTTAGTCCTAAATAAGTCCTTTCTATCATATCCTTTCTTCTCAAGCTCAAGAATCATTGTAGAAATAAAGAACACAGAATAGCTTTTGTGCTTCTCTTCACCTAAGTGCAGTGAGCAAGCATAATTGGGGAATTCAAAATGATGCAGTTTACTAAGCCCTGTGGTGAAAATTGCTGTGCTTTCAGTCGCGTTGTTTGTTTTGCTTTTGTTATTACTAATCTTCCCCCTGCCCCCACCAACACTTACTGTAAAGGGACTTTTTTTTCTCAGCTGAACTACCAAGCTAAAATTCAGCTCTGGCTAATTCATTCTCTATTGGTGTTTTATCTATTCAAAGATAAAACTCAGCCAATAGTTCTTTTGGTCCCATGCCTACAAGGATGGTAGAAAGGTTCTTTGATCTCACGATGGAATGAAGAGTCACCTTCAGTCCTTATGTTAAGTGCATTGTCATTTAGTATTAGTGGAATGTTTTTTGGTCAAGGCTTTTAAACTCCAGGATACACTACCCGTTTTAGGTCTCAGAACAACTAAATTGTAAATAATGCTATTCAGAGTGCAGAGGACTTTGAACTGAAGATCAGTAGAAGTCATCAGAGGATGTATCAGAAATAAAGTTGTCCCAACTCCCTTCTACTGCCCAGCTTCCCTTTCACCTACTTTCCTCTTTTCTCAAAGGAATGAGAGAAATTAAAATCATTCTTCCATTAAATAGGTCCTAGAAACAGGGAGCCTTTTTCTACAAAGCAAGGCAGACATTCTGGGAAGATCTCGCTCCCCTTTTTTCTTGGCACTCCCTAGTCTAAAGTATTGTGCCAGATAATTGGGGGAAAAGAATAAGAAGACTACAGTTCATGAAGAATCTGGAATAATTGTGCTACCCTCCCAATATGTTACCATTCCATTATGTATTTTGTCAGTCAGAGTTCTGACTGCCATTTTGCACTGAATTTTTATGTCTTCCTTTTTGGAAGCTAGCAATGTAATACTGCTTACCTAAGTCTGTTCTATGTTCCTCTGGTCATCCTGTCATTTGTGGCTCATGTTGGGGGTGGAAGGGTACATGTTTCTCCCCTATAACAGTACTCAGGAAATGCACAGAGCTTCCTTTTAAAGATGTCTTTTCTCCCCATCACTAGAAGCAAAAGTCAGTTAATGATGTGGATTATATTCAGAAATAAAGAATTCAGAACCCACACACACAAAAAAGAAACATTGTAGAAAAACGGACAGAGATTTTAAGAGTCAGAGGTCTTAGATAACTACAACAAACCAGTGCTTTAGGGGTAAAACAGGACAGTTGTACATATAAACTCACAGAGGTTGTGATAACATACACAAGACCTTCTCATGATCAAGAAACACTAAATACCAGCATGGAACAAAAGGCAGTCATGAGTCTCAACCTGAGCTGAGGATGTATTCTAAATTGACGGCTGTTTTGAGAAGGAGAGTCAGTTTTCTTCAACCATGAGGCTCCTGTTAGGCTAGCCATGTTCCTGTACAAGGCCCTACATCCATGTGCCTTCTGGCAGTGCTGAATGTATTTAAGAGTATTGT
The DNA here is from genome assembly GCA_902729485.2 of Mus minutoides. Taxonomy (NCBI): domain Eukaryota; kingdom Metazoa; phylum Chordata; class Mammalia; order Rodentia; family Muridae; genus Mus; species Mus minutoides. The sequence goes on from LR753324.1 coordinate 566,381, forward strand.
TTGAAAAATAAGGGCCAGCACCAGGTCACCTAGGGCACGGAGTTGGCGGACACCCCTATGGTTCCTAGATGACTCTTCACACTATCTTAGGCTCACTGGTGAGCAGAACATAACATCGGTTCCAATCTAATCACGCTGGACCTGAGACAGCAATAGGGAAGCAGAAAACTGGCCTGACAAGGGTCACAAGTCCCTTCTGGTTGGCACAAACACTGGGTCACCTTGGGCATGGAATTGGCGGACACCCCCACAGTCCTCAGAGGACTCCCACATGATCTTAGGATCACTGGTGAGTAGAACACAACATCAGTTCCAATCCAATTGTGACGGGCATGTGACAGCAGGAACAAGGACACCAGAACCGTTTCTGACCAGAGGCTTGGGTTCCTTTTGATCAGTTTTGGTTTACCTTGGTTTTGAACAACCCAGACAGCTCCATGGTCCTCAAAGGAGACACTACTTCCAGGCACTGTAACACACCCAGGATCTTAGGACAACAGGATCCCAGGATAACAGGAGTTGGGTCACACCAGTATTTCAGGGTCTCAGAGGAGCTTGAATACTAAAAACTCTGACAAACCCAGAATCTCAGGTTTACAGGAGCCCACAATCAAAGGATCACAGAGAAAGCTGGACTCTGAGGAGTCCTGAATCAACTGGTATTATAGGAAACACAGACTCCAATCAGATATATTGAGGGCAGAAAGCACTTGAGATAATCAGATGGCAGGAGGCAAACATAAGAACAGAAGCAACAGAAACCAAGCTTACTTGGCATCATCAGAACCAAACTTTCACACCATAGAAAGTCCAGGATACACCATCACACCAGAAAAGCAAGACATGGATCTAAAGACACTTCTCATGATGATGATGGAGGACTTTAAGAAGGAAATACAGGAAAATACAGGTAAACAGATAGAAGCCTTTAAAGAGGAAACACAAAAATCCCTTAGAGAGTTACAGGCAAACACTACCAAACAGGTGATAGAATTGAACAAAACTATCTAAGACCTAAAAAGGAAGTAGAATCAATAAAGAAAACCCAAAGGGAGACAAATCTGGAGATAGAAAACCTAGTAAAAAAAACCAGGACCATAGATGCAAGCATCAGCAACAGAATACAAGAGATGAAGGAGAGAATCACAGGAGCAGAAGATTCCATAGGGAACATGGACACAACAATCAAAGAAAATGCAAACTGCAAAAATATGCTAAATCAAAACATCCAGGAAATCCAGGACACAATAAGAAGACCAAACCTACAGATAATAGGAGTAGATGAGAATAAAGATTACAACCTAAAGGGCCAGCAAATATCCTCAACAAAATTATAGAAGAAAACTTCTCATACCTAAAGAAAGAAATACCCATGAACATACAAGAAGCCTACAGAACTCTAAATAGACTGGACCAGGAAAGAAATTACTCCCAAAACATAATAATCAGAAATACAAATGCACAAAATAATGAATATTAAAATATTAAAAGCAGCAAGGAAAAAAGTTCAAGTCACCAGAGTCTATGAAAGCCAGAAGATCCTGGACAGATGTTATACAGACACTAAAAGAACATAAATGCCAGCCCAGGATATTTGCCAACAAAGCTCTCAACTACCATAGATGGAGAATCCAAAGTATTCCATGACAAAACCAAATTCACACAATATCTTTCCACAAATCTAGCCCTTCAAAGGGTAATAATGGGAAAACACCAACACAAGGACTGAAACTACACCCTACAAAAAGCAAGAAAGTAATCCTTCAACAAACCTAAAAGAAGACAGCCACAAGAACAGAATCCCAACTCTAACAACAAAAATAACAGGAAGCAACAATTACTTTTCTTTAATATCTCTTAATATCAATGGATTCAATTCCCCAATAAAAACACATAGACTAACAGACTGGCTACTCAAACAGGACCCAACATTTTGCTGCTTAGAGGAAACCCATCTCAGGGAAAAAGATAGAAACTACCTCAGAGTGAAAGGCTGGAAAACTATTTTCCAAGCAAATGGTCTGAAGAAACAAGCTGGAGTAGCCATTCTAATATCGAATAAAATTAACTTTCAACCCAAAGTTATCAAAAAAGACAAGGAAGGGCACTTCATACTCATCAAAGGTAAAATCTTCCAAGATGAACTCTCAATTCTGAATATCTCTGTTCCAAATGCAAGGGCAGCCACATTCATTAAAGAAACTTTAGTAAATCTCAAAGCACACATTGTACTTCACACAATAATAATGGGAGACTTCAATACCACACTCTCATCAATGGACAGATCCCAGAAATAGAAACTAAACAGAGATACATGGACACTAACAGAAGTTATGAAACAAATGAATTTTTTTTTTTGGTTTTTTGAGACAGGGTTTCTCTGTGTAGCTCTGGCTGTCCTGGAACTCACTTTGTAGACCAGGCTGGCCTTGAACTCAGAAATCCACCTGCCTCTGCCTCCCAAGTGCTGGGATTAAAGGTGTGCGCCACCACGCCTGGCGAAACAAATGAATTTAATAGATATCGACAGAACATTTTATCCTAACACAAAAGGATATACCTTCTTCTCATCACCTCATGGTACCTTCTCCAAAATTGACCACAAAAGAGGCCTCCACAGATACAAAAATATTGATATTGTCCCATGCATCTTATCATATCACCATGGAAAAGGCTGATCTTCAATAACAACATAAAAATAGAAAGCAAGCATTCACGTGGAAACGGAACAACACTCTACTCAATGATACCTTGGTCAAGGAAGAAAGAAAGAAAGAAATTGAAGATTTTTTAGAGTTTAATGAAAATAAAGCCACAACATACCCAAGCTTATGGGATACCATGAAAGCATTCCTAAGAGGAAAACTCATAGCTCTGAGTGCCTCCAAAAAGAAATTGGAGAGAGAGAGAGAGAGAGAGAGAGAGAGAGAGAGAGAGAGAGAGAGAGAGAGCATACACTAGGAGCTTGCCAGCACACCTAGAATCTCAAGAACTAAAGGAAGCAAATTCTCCCAAGAGGAGTAGACAGCAGGAAATAATCAAACTCAGGGGCAAAAAAACCAAACATAAAGAAACAAAAAACTATTCAAAGAATCAACCAAACCAGGATCTGGTTCTTTGAGAAAATCAACAAGATTGACAAGCCCTTAGCCAGACTCACTAGAGGGCACAGGAAAAAGATTCCTAATTAACAAAATCAGAAATGAAAGAGAGACATAACAACAGATCCTGAAGAAATCCAAAACACCATCTGATCCTTCAACAAAAGGCTATACTCAACAAAACTGCAAAATCTGGATGAAATGAAAATTTCTAGACAGATACCAGGTACCAAAGTTAAATCAGGATCAGATTATGGATCTAAACAATTTTATATCCCCTAAAGAAATAGAAGCTGTCTCTTCGCCCCTTCCTAGAATTAAGAACAAAGCACAAATTGAAAGACTTACAGAGATCATGTGTGAAGCTGAATCAAAAGGATGGACCAACCAGTAACTGCGGCTGCCAGGGATCCTTCCCATAATCAGCCACCAAAAATAAACACTATTGCATATGCCAGCAAGATAATGCTGAAAGCGCCCTGATATAGCTGTCTCGTGGGAGGCTATACCAGTGCCTGGCAAACACGGAAGTGGATGCTCACAGTCAGCTATTAGTTGGAACACAGGACTCCCAAGGAAGGAGCTAGAGAAAGTACCCAAGGAGCTGAAGGGGTCTTCAACTCTATAGGTGGAAGAATAACATGAACTAACTAGTTCCCCCTGTGCTCATGTCTCTAGCTGCATATATGGAAGAAGATGGCCTAGTTGGCCATCATTGGGAAGAGAGGCCCCTTGGTCATGCAGACTTTATATGCCCCAGTACAGGGGAATCCCAGGGCCATTATGTGGGAGGGGTGGGTAGGGGAGCAGGGCAGGGATGGGGGAAGGTAAGGGGAAATTTCTGGGTAACACTTGAAATGTAAATGAAGAAAATATCTAATAAAGAGAAAAAAATTAAAAAATATATAATCTATAAAAAAACCCACAAATCAGTGGCCTTTCTCTACACAAAGGATAAATGGGCTGAGAAAGAAATTAGGGAAACAACAACCTTCACAATAGTCACAAATAATATAAAATACCTTGGTGTGACTCTAAGGAAGTGAATGATCTGTATGACAAGAACTTCAAGTCTCTGCAGAAAGAAATTAAAGAAGATCTCAGAAGATGGAAAGATCTCCCATGCTCATGTATTGGCAGGATCACTATAGTAAAAATGGCTATCTTGCTGAAAGCCATCTATAGATTCAATGCAATCCCCATCAAAATTCCAACTCAATTCTTCACTTAGTTAGAAAGGGCAATTTGCATATTCATCAGGAATAACAACAACAAAGAAAAACTATGATAGTAAAAACTATTCTCAACAATAAAAGAACCTCTGGGGGAATCACCATGCCTGACCTCAAGCTGTACTAGAGAGTAATTATGATAAAAACTGCATGGTACTGATATAGTGGCAGACAGGTAGACCAATCGAATAGAATGGAAGACCCAGAAATGAAACCACACACCTATGGTCACTTGATCTTTGACAAAGGAGCTAAAACTATCCAGTGGAAAAAAGACAGCATTTTCAACAAATGGTGCTGGCACAACTGGCAGTTATCATGTAGAAGAATGTGAATTGATCCACTCTTATCTCCTTGTACCTAGCTCAAGTCTCAGTGGAACAAGGACCTCCACATAAAACCAGAGACACTGAAATTATAGAGGAGAAAGTGGGGAATAGCCTTGAAGATATGGTCACAGGGGAAAAATTCCTGAATAGGACAGCAATGGTGTGTGCTGTAAGATCAAGAATTGACAAATGGGACCTCATGAAATTGCAAAGCTTATGTAAGGCAAAGGACACTGTCAATAAAACAAAAAGGCCACCAACAGATTGGGAAAGGATCTTTACCAATCCTAAATCAGACAGGGGACTAATATCCAATATATATAAAAAACTCAAGAAGATGGACTCCAGAAAAAACAAATAACCCCATTATAAAATGGAGAACAGAGCTATACAAAGAATTCTCAACTGAGGAATATAGGATGTCTGAGAAGCACCTGAAAAAATGTTCAACATCCTTAATCATCAGGGAAATGCAAATCAAAACAACCCTGAGATTCTACCTCACACTTATCAGAATGGCTAAGATCAAAAATTCATGTGACAGCAGATGCTGGCATGGATGTGGAGAAAGGGGAACACTTCTCCATTGTTGGTGGGATTGCAAGCTTGTACAACCACTCTGGAAATCACTTTGGTGGTTCCTCAGAAAATTGGACATAGTACTACCTGACGATTCTGAAATAACTCTCCTGGACATATATCTAGATGATGTTTCAACTGGTAATAAGAACACATGCTCTACTATGTCCATAGCAGCATTATTTAAAATAGCCAGAAGCTGGAAAGAACCCAGATGTCCCTCAACAGAGGAATAGATACAGAAAATATTGTACATTTACACAATGGAGTATACTCAGCTATTAAAAACAATGAATTTATTAAATTCCTAGGCAAATGGATGGATCTGAAGGGTATCATCCTGAGTGAGGTAACCCAATCACAAAAAAACCTCATATAACATATACTCACTCATAAGTGGATATTAGCCCAGAAATCTAGACTACCCAAGATACAATTTGTAAAACACATGAAACTCAAGAAGAACAAAGACCAAATTGTGGACACTTTGACCCTTCTTAGAATTAGGAACAAAACACCCGTGGAAGGTGTTATAGAGAGAAAGTTTGGAGCTGATATTAAAGCATGGACCATCCAGAGACTGCCCCACCCAGGGGTCCATCCCATAATTAGCCACCAAATGCAGACACTATTGCATACACCAGCAAGATTTTGCTGAAGGGACCCTGATATAGATGCCTCTCGTGAGGCTATGCCAGTGCCTGGCAAACACTGAAGTGGATGCTCACAGTCTGCTATTGGATGGAACACAGGGTCCCCAATGGAGGATCTAGGGAAAGTACCAAAGGAGCTGAAGGGGTCTGTAACACTATAGGTGGAACAACAATATGAACTAATCAGTATCACCAGAGCCCATGTCTCTAGCTGCATATGTAGCAGAAGATGGCCTAGTTGGCCATCATTGGGAAGAGAGACCCCTTGGTCTTGCAAACTTTATATGCCCCAGTACAGGTGAACACCAGGGCCAAGAAGTGGGAGTGGGTGGGTAGGGGAGCAGGGAGGGGGAGGGTATAGGGGACTTTCCGGAAAGCATTTTAAATGTAAATGATGAAAATACCTTATAAATAATTGGAAAATAAAGAAAAATAAGGACATGGATTAAGGGATATTAGTTGGGGGTTTAAGGAGGAATTGTAATAGAAGTCATGGAAGTGTGGACTGGTCAAAATCCATTGTATATGTGTCTAAAGTTTTCAGTTTCATATATACATACATACACATGTATACACATAAGCACATATTAGCATCAACATGAAATTCAAAGTATGTTCCAAGTTATTGCTTCAATCTGGCTGTAGGAAAATCTATAGTGTGTTTTTACCCTAGTTCTGGCTACCTGCATATGTACTGCACCAAGCCCCTTTACAGACTTCCTGTGATCTGTACTGGTTCTTCCCCTCTGTGGCAGCATGGGAAGTGTTGAGATTCTTTTCTCTAGACCCCCTTGTCATACTTCTACAGATAGCTCTACATTTTGCCCAGCTTGTGGTTTGGTGCTCTCCTCTGGGAGCTGAACCATGTTACATGTTCCCTCTGTACTCTTCCCTTATTCCAAAGAAAAGTAAGGAAGGAGCATGGTAGTGGAGATGATGACTATTGTGAGTTTCTCAACTTTAGGATCCCTTACCCTTCCTCTGGAACTGTTTTTGTGTGATGCTCACTTGTCTTTTGTAGGTGCATCCAGTCTGGTTGGGTTCAGTCTGTCCCAAGGTCTTCAATCCTTCCCAAGGTTCAGCTACCTGAACATTAGTACCTCTGGGAAATGGTGAGGAAGAAAAATTTTGAGTATTGGGAATATTTCAGTGAAAAAGTTTCTCTGGCTATTCTTTTTCATTCTGTGTCTGTTATTTACTGTGGTCCAACTTGCTCTTCCATGGCTCAGATTTCCAGTAGTACAAACTGTCTCTTTACTGCTCTGACCTCCACGTGTTTGGAGTCCTTCAGGTCATTTACTGGTGAGATTCTGCTCCACACACATTGGTTCGTGTGTCTGGATTTACCATCCCAGCTGGCTTTTTTTTATAGAAAAAAAAAATCGTGCTTAGACTTATTTCTGCTTTTTGTGGCTCTTTTTCTCAGTTCTTTATTTTTGGGTTTTTCTACTGAACTTGTGGCTTCACAGATGCTGTTTCTGATATTCCATTTTCCCATAATCCTCTAGGTATCTACAAGTGACCTAATGTTGATACTGTGGTGGAGTTCAGAGGAGAAGGTTTTCCTAGCATCTCTCTTCCCTCTACTGCTGCCACATGTCACATTTGCTTCAATGTCCCACCTCCATTTTTCACTCTTTTAGATGTCTGTTATTGATATCTAATCTGAGTCTCTGAGTCTCTCTGGTGACTTATTCTTCTCACCGGGATGGGAGTTCCTCAAATTGAATGAATCCCTTTATGATGGGCTCTGGACTGTTCCTTTCCAGCTGTAAAAAGATTTCCATTTTACTTTGATATCAGACTAAACTTTCTTGTCTCTTCTGACAGTTACTATCTAACTTCTCCAGTTTATTTTCTGGAGATTCTAGCAGGTTGTACTTTCTGGTACTGTGAGTGATAGTCCCAAGGATGGAGGCTTTTCAGTCAGATCCAACTTGAATCCTCTGAGCCCTGTGTGTTATTGCAATAAGAGCTTACCTTCAACTTCTGGGAGGCAACCATGTGCAACAGAAGTAGCCTATAGGGTTGCAGACCCCTTCAGCTCCTTGGGTACTTTCTCTAGCTTCTCCATTAGGAGCCCTGTGTTCTATCCTATAGATGACTGTGAGCATCCACTTCTGTATTTGCCAGGCACTGGCATAGCCTCATACGAAACAGCTATATCAGGGTCCCTTCAGCAAACTCTTGCAGAGGAAGAACAATATGAACTAACCAGAACCCCCAGAGCTCGTGTCTTTAGATGCATATGTAGCAGAAGATGGCCTTGTTTGCCATCATTGGGAAGAGAGGCCCCTTGGTCTTACAAACTTTATATGCCCCAGTACAGGGGAATGGCAGGGCCAAGAAATGGGAGTGGGTGGGTAGGGGAGCAGGGAGTGGGGAGGGTGGAGGGAACATTCGGGATAGCATTTGAAATGTAAATTAAGAAAATATCTAATAAAAAAATTGGAAAAAAAGAAATAATCCACTAACATGAAAAATAAAAAAGATGTAGCCTATATTATTTGGTGAGTCTCTGAGACTAATCTGATCAGTGACTCTAAAGTGAGCAATTATGCATAATACTTGGGCTTTTGTTAGTTTTTGTTGCTCTTTGTGGAAGCATTGTTTGTCTAAGTGACATAACTCAATTTAATACACACACATAACATATTATATGTAAGACTGAAATACAGTAAGACTTGAGAAAACACATTCATACAACTTTTATTACAGTATATAGGTAATTTGTTCATTTATTTTATTCTTTATTTTTTCATTTATTTACATGTCAAATGTTGTCCCCCTTCCCAGTCTCCCCTCTTTTTGCCTCTTAGAGGGTGCTCCCCTTCCCACCCACTCCTGCTTCACCCCTTTAGCACACCCCTTGACTAGGGCAACAAGCTTCCACAGGACCAAGTGCCTCTCTTGCTGTTGATGCCAGAGAAGGCCATCCTCTGCCTACATATGTGGCCAGAGCCATGGGTCCCTCCATGTGTACTCTTGGTTGGTGATTTAGTCCCTGGGAGCTCTGAGGGTACTGGTTAGTTTATATTGTTGTTCTTCCTATGGGGTTGCATACCCCTTCAGCTCCTTGAATCCTTTCTCTAACTCCTCCATTGGGGATCCCATGCTCAGTCTAATGGCTGGCTAGAGCATCCTCCTCTGTATATGTCAGGAGACAGCTGTATCAGGCTCCTGTCAGCAAGCACTTCTTGGCATCAGCAATAGTGTCAGGGTTTGGTGTCTGTGCATGGAATGGACCCCAAGGTGGGGCAGTCTCTATTTGTTTATTCTTATTAGTTGTTCATTTGTTACAGTACATATAACATCTGTACTATCCATGGTTTTAGATGATCTCCGAGGGGTCTAGGAATGAATCCTCCACAGACTACTGTACCACAGACTGGGTAATTTATAACATTGATGTGCAGCCTACTGCTCAAAGGAGGCATCTGACAGAGTAATATATAAAGAAATGGATTTTATTTTCCTTCTCAAAACTCAATTGAGTGCATTGACTTAGTGCCTTTGTGCTGTGTTAGCCCATATCAGATCATGGAAGGTCAAGAAAGTCTACAACTGCAAGCAAGGGAGAATCGAATTTGCTTTTATGATAAATCTACTGTGGATAGAACTCACTCCTGCAATAACAGTATTAATCAATTTATGTGGACAGATTCCTCAGGATCTAAAGACTTCTGAAAAATCCCACCTCTGAACACCATTACCTTGAGCATTGTTTCTAAAACATAAGCTTTGAGGGACATATTCAAGCCAAGGCAAGGAGGTTCTACTTAAAAGTGCTTATTTTGCACGTTAGGAGCTCTTATGTAGGTAGAGGGGAAGGCTGGATGTTTGGCAGACTAATTTTAAGGTTTTTAAAGTAACTATGGGATTCAATTATTCAGGCTCCCCATGCAGCCTCCATAGACTTTGTGTCATGCCTTCGTTGGCAGGGCAGGCAGTAGCTTTTGCATTATTAATTTGAGAACTTATTACAGCCTTTGCTTAATTGAGAGAAGAAAAATAGCACATTAACATCATTAAAAGTGTAAGTTTTCTTCTGAGCAAAATATAGGCTTTTCACCAGAAGCATGCAGATATTTGCTTATATCTCTGAATTCCAGCCTGTTCAGAGAGTTCCTTTGCTAATTTTTTACCAGGTAGTTTTTCACTTTCGTAAACCAAATCTGACCTTTTAAACTAAAATTCGGTCCTCAAGAATATGACCACCAAAGTGTTCTTTCATGAAAGAGATTTGAAAAAAAAAAAAAAAAAGAAAGGTCTAACTTAGTAGAAATTGAATTAAAGGCTAGAAATTTCGAGTAAATTTATATCTGACCAAATAAAACTCTTTTTTTTTCCATGAGATAACAACATTATCCTCCTTATTAATTATTTCTTAGGTTTAAATGAATGCCTTTTGGATACTGAACTGGGAATAAGTAAACTAGTCTGCAGTGATTTGCAAAACCCAAGTCTGAGGTAAAATTCACACCTCAGATGCTTAGCCATAGTTTCTGAATAAATACATAAGCTACTAATAGCATAACAAAATCAATGGAGCAGTTTTAGTGAGAATAGAATTCTGCAAGCTTGTGTAGAGACTATACAAACATCTGGTTGAAAAAGGTGACCTGATTAAATGAACCATTCATATACTCATATTTCTTGGAGAAACAACTGAGTAATTGATTCCATTTTAGGCATTTTTACTTATATGTATCTAAAAATACTTTAAAAATTTAAGGGCTATCACTGTTATTGATAATTTCCTTTCTCTTCCACATAGCAGCTGGTTAAATAGCTTGAGGATATAGTCAGTCAATATAATGAGCTTCAGTTCTTATCAGCCTTCAAAGCTCTCTTTAGTAGAGACACCTAATTGACCCCCAAAGATTCTTGCTTCTATTTTCCATCCTCCCAACTTTGACAAAGGGACACATGGAATTCCTTCACAGTCAAGAGTAGATGTATTATACTATGAAATACTTTTAATGTGTTTTGAAACTGGAGTTGAAATGTTATTTTATTTAACAGAGAACCTAGCAATAGGTGTATGTATATACTGTCAATTTTATTATCTATTTGTTAGATACTAATTTCTTGGGTCCTTGAATGCATTGGGTATCAATAGACCAAAACAGTGATAAGAAGACATTCTGAGAGGTCTCTGTTGCCATAGCTGTCTCTCTAGGGAACTTTGCCAATGTCTTCTATTTGTCCATTCCAAATCCATTCTCTGTCCCACACCCCAACTCCTCTCTGCCCTTCTTAATCTGAACTGTATGGATTACATCAAACAGCTCCCTTGCCCTCTGGCATCTGGCTGAGTTTGGCTAATGGGAGCTCCCACAGGAAGTCAGAGAGAAAGAGGAAGATAAGGTCATGATGTTAATTCCTTTGGCTTTTTCCTATAAAATTTCCTTGGAGTGGCTGTGTCACTTATCCCAATATTGCTGCTGCTGTCAAGGTCTTTCTTTCTTTCTTTCTTTCTTTCTTTCTTTCTTTCTTTCTTTCTTTCTTTCTTTCTTTCTTTCTTTCTTTCTTTCTTATTTTCTTTATTTACATTTCAAATGCTATCCCCTTTCCTGGTTTCCCTTCTGAAAATCCCCTATCCACTCCCTAGCCCTCCCACTCCCATTCCTGGTCCTGGCACTTCCCTATACTGGGACATAGATCCTTCACAGAACCTAGGGCTTCTTCTCTCATTGATGACCGACTAGGCCATCCTCTGCTACATATACAACTAGAGCCACAAGTTCCACCATATGTTTTCTTTGATTGGTGTTTTAGTTCCAAGGAGCTCTGGGGGTTCTGATTAGTTAATATTGATGTTCCTCCTATGGGGATTGAAACCCTTTCAGCTCCTTGGGTACTTTCTCTAGCTCCTTCATTGGGGACCTTGTGCTCCATCCAATAGATGATTGTAAACATCCACTTCTGTATTTGCAGGCACTGACAGAACCCCTCTGGAGACAGCTATATCAGGCTCCTGTCTGCAAGCTCTTGTTGGCATCTGCCATAGTGTGTGGGTTTGGTGGTTGTTTATGGGATGGATCCCCAAGTTGGGCAGTCTCTGGTTGGTTGTTCCTTCAGTCTCTGCTCTGAACTTAGTCTCTGTAACTCCTTCCATGGATGTTTTGTTCCCTCTTCTAAGAAGGATTCTGAGCTTCTGGGCTAATATCCACTTGAACAGAATACCAATGGCTTGTGCTGTAAGACCAAGAATCGACAAATGGGACCTCATAAAATTGAAAAGCAAAGTAAGGCAAAGGACACTGTCAATGAGACCAAAAGTCAACCAACAGATTGGGAAAAACTCTTTACCAATCCTAAATCCAATAGGGGGCTAATATCCAAGATATATATATATATATATCCCTCAACAGTTGAATGGATACAGAAAATGTGGTACATTTATACAATGGAGTGCTACGCAGCCATTAAAAACAATGAATTTATGAAATTCTTAGACAAATAGATGAATCTGGAGGATATCATCCTGAGTGAAGTAACCCAATAACAAAAGGCAGCTTTTTCCATGCCTCTCTTTCCTTCTGCTTTTCAATAGCCATTCTTTTTGTCTCCATGGGCCTCGGGCTGATAAAAGCTCTGCTGCTACTAGTCTAGAGTTCCTGATCTATCTGTTATATATCCACAACCTCTCATTAAGTTTAATATTAGTAATCTGAGAATTGAACCTCTTTCCAGATTTTCTTTTTGAGTCCCTTATTAATTTGGCAACTTGAACCAAGTGGTCAATAGTTAAGATGAACGTGCCCTGCTGGATCTCCCAGTTTCGTCTAATTCTGGTTGAGTACACTTTGTGTCAGACTTTTCACTTCTTTTCTGCCACAGTAGTCACAGGGACAGAAAAGAGTGAAGTTTTAATCCATTCATGGGATCTGAGTTTGTGGCTTAAAGTAGCTTGACTAGAAGTTTAATATAACAGGGGAACACCAGGGCCAAGAAATGGGATTGGGTGGGCAGGTGAGCAGAGCGGGGGGAGGGGGAAAGGAACTTTTGGGATAGCAATTGAAATGTAAATTAAGAAAATATCTAATAAAAAAATTAAAAAAAGAAGTTTAATATAGGTTTTTTTTTATTAGAGAGTTTCTTCATTTACATTTCAAGTGTTATCCAAAAGTATGTTATTGTAGTGCCAGGGAAATTTTAGTGATCCCCAAAACCCAGACAGGAGCTTATCTGATGTAACTCACAGAAGGGTTGGATTTGTGGAAATACATTGTGTGAATTTGGTTTTGTCATGGAATACTTTGGTTTCTCCATCTATGGTAGCTGAGAGTTTTCCTGGGTATAGTATCCTGGGCTGGCATTTGTGTTCTCTTAGGGTCTGCATACCATATGTCAAGGATCTTCTGGCTTTCACTGTCTCCTGTGAGAAATCTGGACTAATTCTAATAGGCCTGCCTTTATATGTTTCTTGACCTTTTCCCCTCACTGCCTTTAATATTCTGTCTTTATTTCATGCATTTTTTTCTGATTATTATGTTTCAGGAGGAATTTCTTTTCTGCTTCAGTCTATTTGGAGTTCTGTAGGCTTCTTGTATGTTCATGGGCAGCTCTTTCTTTAGGTATGGGAAGTTTTCTTCTATAGTTTTGTTGAAGATATTTGCTGGCCCTTTATTTAAAAATCTTCATTCTCATCTACTCCTATTACCTGTAGGTTTGGTCTTCTCATTGTGCCCTGGATTTCCTGTAAGTTTTGACTTAGGATATTTTTGCATTTTGAATTTTCTTTGATTGTTGTTCCCGTGTTCCCTAGGATTCTTCTGCAACTGAGATTTTCTCTTCCATCTCTTGTATTCTGTTGCTGATGCTCACAGCTATGGTTCCTGATTTCTTTCCTAGGATTTCTATCTCCAGAGTTGTCTCCCTTTGGGTTTTCTCCATTGTTTCTACTTCCCTTTTTAGATATTGGATGGTTTTGTTCAATTCTATCACTTGTTTGGTTGGGTTTTCCTGTAATTCTTTAAGGGATTTTTGTGTTTCTTGTTTAAGGACTCCTACATGTTATCAGTGTTTGCCTGTAATTCCTTGAGGGATTTTTTTTCTGTTTCCTCTTTAAGGGCTTCTACCTGTTTAGCCGTGTTCTCCTGTAATTCCTTGAGGGATTTTTGTGCTTCTTCTTCAAGGGCTTATACCTGTTTAGCAGCGTTCTCCTGTATTTCTTTAAGTGAGTTATTAATGCCCTTCTTAAAATCTTCTACCACCATGATAAAATATGATTTTAAATCTGAGCCTTGTTTTTTGGGTGTGTTGGGGTATCCAGGACTTGTTGTGGTACTGGGTTCTGATGATGCCCAGTGTTCTTGGTTTCTTTTAGTAAGATTCTTACATTTGCCTTTTGACATCTAGTAATCTCTGGTGTTGATGTTCAAGCTGTCTCTGGTTGGAGCTTGATCCGCCTGTGATTCTGTTAGCCACTGTCAGCACTCCTGGGAGTCCAACTCTCACCTGAGTCCCAGTGGTCAGAGCACTCTCTGCAAGCAAGCTCTCTTCTTGCAGGGCAGGTGTCCAGAAGTCTGGAGCTCTGATCCATTTCCTGAGTCCTGGGGTCAGAGCCCTCTCTGTAGGCTGTCTTTCCACTGGCAAGGCAGGTGCCCAGGGGTCTGGGTCTCAGCTCAGCCTCCTGGCTGAGGATGAAGGCCCGATGAGACCCTGTCCACGAAGCTCTGTTGCTTCTGTTGCCCATGTGTTCTCAGGTGATCAGGAGGTCCTGGGCATGCTAGGGGTCCTGTAGCGTGGAGAGTCCTCTGGGGCCCTGGAAACCCTCGTCCAGGTTCACCAAGAAGATGGCAGGCCTGGTCCTGACCTGAATGGAGCCCAGCCTCTGTTCAGGTGGGGGTTCCCCTGTCCCTGTTCCTGCTGGCATAAGACCCTCCACAATTCTTTGGAGCTGATGTTGAGTTCCACTTACTCGTGATCCAGAGGTGATCCCAAGGTCCTGTGATGTGGAGAGTACTCTGGGACCCCTAGTGGCCTCTGGTGCGTTCAGTCTGAAGATCAGAAATTCACAACTTAGTAATTCTTTCTATCTATCTATCTATCTATCTATCTATCTATCTATCTATCTATCTATCATCTATCTATCTATCGTTTTCTAGATAAATGCTCAGGAGTTTACCAGTTGATTTCTAAGTATGTATAGATATTTTCTTCTCATTTTACAGACAGATTGTATTAACCTTTGGGAGAAATCAATATAATTAAAGAATATTTTGAGAAAACACAACTTTATATTATGTCTGAACTTGATTCTCCTAAAAAATCTTTTTAAAAGGAAGTCTTCTCTTATGTATTTCATCCAACCTCAGTTTCCCCTCCTCCTCCTCACTGTCCCTGCCTCTCACATCCCCTCTACCCCAGATTCACCCCCTCTGCCTCCCTTCAGAAAAGAGCAGGACACCCAGGGATATCAACTGAATATGGCATAAGAAGTTACAACAAGACAAGGCACAAACCCTTACATCAAGGCTGGATGAGCAACCCAGTAAGAGGAAAAGATCCCACAAAAAGGCAAAACAGTCAGAGACAGCCCCACTCCCACTGTTAGGGGTCCCACAAGAACACCAACTACACAACCATAACATATATGCAGAGGGCATAGGTCAGACCCAAGAAGATTCCCTGATCTCTCATATTCTCATTCTTAATTGAATTATATACAGAGAGGGAAACTATAGTTTTTTTTTAATAGCATGGTTTTATTTCATCTGGTCTTGACCTGTTCCATATTGTTTCTTTTGGGGAATATGTATGTATTAGGAAATATCCATCTTCTTAAAGGTCCACACAAAACACTCATTACCATCTTACCATTTCACATCATGACAGAGGAACTATAACTTTAATTTTTTTCAAAATCTATTTGGAATGGGGGTTCTTAAATGTTTTAACCTCCCTTGTAGCCCACCACCCACCAGAGGACTAGAGGTACTGGAAAAGAAAGAATAAGGTGGAAAGTGGAGCTATTTAGAAAGATTCTTTAGAGAAATTCCTGTCTGGGTTGTCTGGAAATCAGCAGTTCAGTTCAGGTTAGCATTGACAGCTTGATCCACTCGCAAACATTTCACAGGTACACCAGCAGTTCAGCTCAGTTGAGTCAGGATAGCAAGCAGGATTCAGCAGAGGTGCCACTACCTAGCAGAGCCAGGTAGGCCTCAGCCTTAGCTTGAATCAGCAGAAGGGACTTGAAGAAGTCTGTGTCTCTCTCAGTAAATTGAAAATCAGCAAAGACATGAGACCCACAAGTGTTATACAGCTAGCTCTATAAGCACGCCTAGATTAGCCTCTGTCATTGTCTGTTGAGTCCTATTTATATCCTCCAAACATTATGTGTCCTCCATGGGTCTTGCCTCAGCACGTGTGCCTGTCTGTCTCAGCTGACATCACTATGCCAATCAACCTGAGGGCAAGAAAGTGGCAAGAAACTGTCGCATACCCCCAGACATATTTTTGGTGTATTTCTCTCTATGGAGTACTGACAAATGGAGCTCAACTACACTATGTAAGATGGATCAATACATGTGTGTCAGTAGCAAAGAATCTTTCATAGCATGTCCTTTCACATGCTTGCAGAACATCCTTTTCCTCATGTGTCTGCTTCAGTAAAACATTCCTTCCTTAGTCTGCCTTAGTCTTTCACCTATGTCCACTTCTGGAAAACACTCCATGTGTTTGCCCTAGCAAAACACCATCCAACTAACTTTCCAAAAAAACCCTTAAGTTTACACTTCAACGAACTCAGGACTCAAAGGGCTAAGTGGCTCACACTCATTTAAATAGAGAACTGCATAGTAGATTATGGTTAAAACCCAAGTGCCTACCCATCTTGAATATCAGCTACTAATGCATTTGAATTGGTAAATACTACTGCAATGCAGAAGGACATTTTGTTGTTAGTACCAAATATCTCCTGCCAAGTTAGTCTTATTTGTTTTTCAAAAATAATGCTTGATACTATGTTATATTTTGCAGCAATTAGAAAGCATCAGTCAATTCTTAGCAGGGAGAATAGATTGAAATCACGTCTTAGCTTGTTAATCAAAATATTGAACTGTTTTGTAGATGTGCTCTTGATATAATGGAAGAAATAAAGAAAGGAGGGAAAGAAGGCAGGAAAAAGAAGGGGAGGCACTGTGACTGCATACCTGCTTAGATTCATCAAGTAATTATTGAAAGGAAACCATGTGATCAATACTGAAAACTAGGAAGGTACAAAGGAGAAACCTTGAGCTAGTGTATGAAAAAGCCGTATAACAGGAAAGTGTGGTTCACAGCATAGACAATTGCTTGTGTCTTTGTACCAACAAGATGAAATCTCTTGGCAGTTAAGCTAGAGCTATGGGCACACACCTTAGCTGAGGGTATTTGAAAAGGTTAAGTGTTTAAGTTGGCCTAGCTTAACCAGATGACCCATACAGCAGGAGAAAATAATTCCTAATTCTCTGCCATTGAGGGGTCATGGAACTGGGTTAATGAATTGGAATCACCAACTTTCCGACATGTCTGATTCATGAGCTCTGTCTAGAATCTGTTTAAAATCTTCCTCTTCACCAAGGAGACTGTCATCTCCTCTTACAACAAAAGAGAGAAAAACCTAATGAGAATTAAGTGGAAAGTGAGGAGTTGTTTCTCCTTCAAATTCATTTTGGCTCCATAGTAGATGCACATGCTGTGGGTGTGTTTTTGTAAACCTCCCTTCCCCTCTTCCCCTGAGTTACTAAGTTGGCTTATCCCACGGTGGTGACTAAGTGGGATCAGTCCTTCTGGGTGTGCCTTTGTCTTTCTGGACAGAGTTCAGAAGAGTCGAGATCAGATCATTTTGACCTGGAGCAGACTAAGTTGGGCTTGTTATCCATTGTACCCCTTTCTTTTAAGAATTGCAAATCTTTATGCTTCTAAGGGCTCTCTCTCTCTCTCCCTCCCCCCTATCCCTCTCCTTCTCCCTCTCCCTCCCTCTCCCCTCCCTCTCCCTTTCCCCCTCCCTTTCCCTCCCCCTCCCCCCCTCTGTCTCTCAATGTCTCGAGGATATCAGAAGATACAGTGAGAAACAGAAGGTTTTATTCCTGTGGGGACTATTGTTGGATCCTAGAAAATGTGGCTGCAAGTCGTTATTTGTAGGGCACAGTTGAGAAGATGTCCCAGTAGACTATTTCTGAGCATATGTACATGTTGCTTCAGCAGCATAAATCAGGTTTTCATTTTAAGTGTGGTTTAGAGTTGGTCCGAGTACTTATTGGCCCCTCAGAACCCCAAAGAGCAATGTGTAATGTCTGAACACCCAAAGCGTCTTAAGCAAAGGTCCAGGCGTTTAATAATTGCTAGTTACTCACTGGGTATTACAATCGTGATTTGTATTTTCAAGTCTCCCTCTAGGCTTCTGTACTCTCAGGCTTTCTCTTGCCCACCTTGTTTCAGTAATGAGAAGTCAGACTTCTTTGTTTCAAAGAGTCTTTGAGTTTATTTACCTCTTCGTGTTTTGTTTCCCACATTTATCTGAACAAACAGAAGGAGTAGCTGTGTGTTATGATTTGAGAAGGAACTTCAGGGACACTGAGCAGAGGGCCCCACTGAGGGATTTCTACTGATGAACATTATGCTTAGGGTCATCCTCTTTGTTTTTCTTTTCAAGAAGAGGCTGAGCTCAAGGACTTCATCTAAACTGCTGCTTCTAGTGATAATCCCACAGTTCACCTGGGGTTTAAGAGTGAGGGAAGCAGATAGTGAACTATGGTTCATTGATCAAATATGGGGTACTATGAGTTCTTGTAAATTACATTTTATTTGAATATAGCTTCATCCATGTGTCTGATGTATTGCTTGTGAGTACTTTTTCACATAATGGTAGTGAAAGAGTGAGTAGCGGGGATAAAAAACATTGTATGTCCTATAATGACTGAAATGTTTATTATCTGAAAATATACAGAGAAGCTGGAATTTTGAAGGTTAGTGACCACAGAAAATCAAGGGTGAACACATGAAGCTAAAATCAAACATAAAGCCAAGCTGGAAAACTTACAAATTAAGTAATGATTTCTTGTTGAGAACATAAAGGTGCTTGTGCTTGTAGATAGCACTAAAGAAACCAGGAATGTTGAACACAAGGATCGCCTTTTCAAGGGAAAAGATATATAACCTGTTTTGTGCCCAGAAGTCTGGGAATAGAGGGGGCCCATAGCCTGAGTGATCCTTGTCCTATCTGCTCTGCCAGGGCCTCTCTAAGCTCCCACAATAGTCTAGGTGAGCCTTGTTCTATCTGTATGACCAGCAGTTCCTCCAAGCTCCCACAAAGAAGACTGTAGGTGGCTAATAGTCTGGATATTCTCTGCATTTTGTGTATGACAGAGATCACACCAGATCCTTCTGCAAGATCCTGAAGATAACACATGTAGCCTGTCTCTCAAACCCATCTTCATTGGAAAGTGACGTGTACATTGAGAAAAGTTTAAATGTAATTATACTTCCTTGTGCATATAGGATTGTGTTACAGCAGGAAACATTTTTTCCCCAAATTTTACTGTGCTGAACTATGCCTAAAATAAACTTCCTGGTGTCAGACTCTAGAAGCTTGAACCAACACAGGCTACTGCTTTATGTTGAGCTGAATTTTCTTCTTGTCTCACACTAATCATTACTCTGCCAGCCCTGGTGTCTGCAGAGAACCCCACAGTTTTTGACTTCTCAAATGGAAAATCCCAATTCATTTGGGCTTCCTGGGCTGTTTTCAGTTTTAGGTGGTCACCATACTCTACTCTGTGCTTTTCCTTTTTCTTCAGACGTTGCAATGGGTGGATGGGTTTAACACCATGAATGTTCATCTCCGTAGAACAGAGTCACATATAATCCAGTGAAACATGTCATGAACTCCAGTTACACAAAATATATTATCCATCTCCCTGTGACTTCTATACTGGATAGCACTAGATTTTAGGTTATTCCTTATCTTGTTCACCCTTTCCCTCAATCTTGTAAAATAGTTTGACATGAGCATCTTGGTATTTTACTTTTGCTTGTTTGTTTTGTTTTGTTTTTTGAGATGAGTCTTCTCTGTGTAGCCCTGGCTGTCCTAAAACTAGCTCTGTAGACCAGGCTGAACTCTAACTCCCAGAGATCCACCTGCCTCTGCCTCCCAAGTGCTGGGATTAAAGGTATGCACCACCATTGCTCAGCTTGCATCTGCGTACTTTATCCTTTGGGTAAAAAAAAAAAAAATCAAAGCTCTGGAAAAAATTGACAGTTTTTTTTTTTTTTTTAGTAGTATCTTCTCTTAATTCCACTAGTTTTCTACCAGAAGGCCAATGTCTGAAGTGTAAAAGGCTCTGATTCTAAGTTTCTGTCTTTGTTCTTCCACATTAATAGCTGACTCCCTCCAGTCTTCTGCTGTGTCCTTTCTCTAGCCTATCCTAATTATGGTCAGGGAGAATCAATAAATAATCCCTTAGATACACTGACAAAAGCATTAGGTTAATTTTGCTTCAGGTGACTCCTGATTTTGTTTTCAAGTTTTGGTAAGTGTCTTGCTACTTGGCTTCCTTATTTTGATTTTTTCATAACTAATAGACACCTTCAGTTCTACTTATGTCTTCTTAGAACATATGTTCCCAACACAGTGATCAGAACCCTGGCATTTACTAATGTGTTTCCTTTATATTTAGTTCCTTCTTGATTTTTAAATGCCACTCATCTAGGAATAATCAGTTGTTATGTTCTATTCAGTCATGAGGAAATCTATCCACTATTTAAAAAGCTCCAATGAACCACTGGACAAATGATCATTGAGTTCCTGCAGAAAATTCCCATTCTGATCTCTATATTTGGGGCTTCTAGGTGATGAATGGCCTTCTCTGGGTTTTCCCCACAATGGATAAGAATTCTGGAGGTCCAAGAACACTGGCCTTGGCCAAGGAAAGAAAACCATATAGTCTATGGAAACTTTGACTCATCTGACCTTTTAGTGTTTGA
This sequence comes from Mus minutoides, assembly GCA_902729485.2. Taxonomy (NCBI): domain Eukaryota; kingdom Metazoa; phylum Chordata; class Mammalia; order Rodentia; family Muridae; genus Mus; species Mus minutoides. The sequence continues at coordinate 587,251 of LR753324.1, forward strand.
CTAATATGATTTTCATGGTTATTTTTGTTCTCTTCTATTTACATTCTTACTGTCATTTTGCTTCTCTCTCTCTCTCTCTCTCTCTCTCTCATTTTTAAATTTCCTCCTTAGTTTTTGCACTCTTTAGTTAATGACTGAGAAACAGAGTACAAATTTTAGTATGGGTCTTTACCTGCTAGGATGGGTTAATTCTGGCCTCAGAGACCCAAATAACCCACACTACAGTGCTAGTTTCCCTAGTATCATAATCAAGACATCTAGGAAAGAGTAGAGACAGAGGCAAGGCCCTGGATGGAAAGTGAAAACCATTCTTTATTTTCAGTTTTAGTAGCAGCTTGATTCTACCAATCCATGAACATGGGAGATCCTTCCATCTTCTGAGATCTTCCTCAATTTCTTTCTTCAGAGATTTGAAGTTCTTGTCATACAAATCTTTCACTTCCTTCGTAAGAGTCACACAATTCCTAGAGTATATTATATGCTCATAGAAAAATTGGTTAAATGAATGAATGGCTCCATGAACTTTTCAATATCAGTTTTGTTAGCTCATGCAATTAATAATGTCTACATGTTTAAGGCAGAAATTTCCAAAGAAACTTTTTAAGTTGATATTTTTTCTTAGCATACAAAGGAATAGGGATGATTATGTGCAATCCTTGTACTATACTTGTATTCATGCCCCCATTAATGCATCTCTCCCATTTCCTTCTTTCCTCTCTCACTGGTCCCTATGGCTGTTCCTATAGTCCTATTTCTGCTTTAATCTCTCTCTGAGAGGGGAGGGGTTAATGTAGATTCCACTGAGAGTACATATATTTGCCCTTCTTTCTATCTCCTGATATTCTCATGTTGCCTCTTTCACCTCCTTTAAAAATATTCTCAACTGAGGAATACCGAATGGCTGAGAAGCACCTGAAAAAATGTTCAACATCCTTAATCATCAGGGAAATGCAAATCAAAACAACCCTGAGATTCCACCTCACACCAGTAAGAATGGCTAAGATCAAAAAATCAGGTGACAGAAGATGCTGGCGTGGATGTGGAGAAAGGGGAACACTCCTCCACTGTTGGTGGNGTCCCTCAACAGAGGAATGGATACAAAAAATTTGGTACATTTACACAATGGAGTACTACTCAGCTATTAGAAACAATGAATATATGAAATTCCTAGGCAAATGGATGGATCTGGAGGGTGTCATCCTGAGTGAGGTAACCCAATCACAAAAGAACTCACATAACATGTACTCACTGATAAGTGGATATTAGCCCAGAAGCCTAGACTACCCAAGATACAATTTACTAAACACGTGAAACTCAAGAAGAATGAAGTTCAAAATGTGGTCTCTTCGCCCCTTCCTATAATTAAGAACAAAGAACACATTGAAGGAGATACAGAGATCATGTGTGAAGCTGAGTCAAAAGGATGGACCAACCAGTGACTGCGGCTGCCAGGGATCCTTCCCATAATCAGCCACCAAAAATAAACACTATTGCATATGCCAGCAAGATAATGCTGAAAGGGCCCTGATATAGCTGTCTCGTGGGAGGCTATACCAGTGCCTGACAAACACGGAAGTGGATGCTCACAGTCAGCTATTAGTTGGAACACAGGACTCCCAAGGAAGGAGCTAGAGAAAGTACCCAAGGGGCTGAAGGGGTCTTCAACCCTATAGGTGGAAGAATAACATGAACTAAAGAAGATGGCCTAGTTGGCCATCACTGGGAAGAGAGGCCCCTTGGTCATGCAGACTTTATATGCCCCAGTACAGGGGAACGCCAGGGCCATTATGTGGGAGGGGGTGGGTAGGGGAGCAGGGCGGGGATGGGGGAGGGTATGGGGAACTTTCTGGATAACACTTGAAATATAAATGAAGAAAATATCTAATAAAGAAAAAATAATTAAAAAAATATTCTTTTCTCCATTTATTCCCTCCTTTACTTTCATTGACATTATAGAAAACACACATTTGTCAAGTCACATGTTTTCAATATTTTAGTTGTTTCAGTACTTGCCCAATCAAAGTGACTAATGTTCATCATGTTATTTCTTTAATACATAGAGATAAAGCATGACCTAATCAACTAAACACATTTGGATTTCTCCCTAAACAATAACAACATCTAGCAATATCAAACTTGAAAATTCTGAGAGGAAATGACACCTTCTTATAAATTGAAAAAATTCTCACTTGAACAAAACATCTCCTTCAATGAAAATTTGGATGACAGAAGGAAGAGCTAAGCCACAGTTAAGTTAAAAACTGGCTGGCGTTTTGACACAGCTTGGGCTCATATATCCAGTGGAGACTCACACAGGTGGCATGAAAATAAAAGGGAGATTATCTGTGGGGTGGAAGAAGAGCAGTGGCATCAGAGAGGGGAATAAGAGAGGATAATGGTGAGGTGAATATGATGACAATTCAATACTATGCATATATGAATTGCCATAAAGAACTCACTATTTTGTATGCTTACTAGAAAGTTAATACTGAAAAGATAATATTTTAATACATTAGGAAATGCTTCAAAAAGGTGCAATGACAGTCCATCAATTTTATTTTTTATATTTAATCCATTTTTATTAGATATTTTCTTTACATTTCAAAAGCTAGCCCAAAAGTACCCTATACCCTCCCCCATGCCCTACTCCCCTACCCACCCACTCCCACTTCTTGGCCCTGGCATTCCCCTGTACTGGAGCCATATAAAGTTTGCAAGACCAAGGGGCCTCTCTTCCCAATGATGGCCCACTAGGCCATCTTCTGCTACATATGCAGCTAGAGACATGAGCTCTGGGGGTACTGGTTAGTTCATATTGTTGTTCCACCTATAGGGTTGTAGACGTCTTCAGCTCCTTGGGTACTTTCTCTAGCTCCTCCACTGGGGGCCTTGTGTTCTATCCAATAGATGACTGTTAGCATCCACTTCTGTATTTGCCAGACACAGGCATAGCCTCACAAGAGACAGCTATATCAGGGTCCATTCAGCAAAATCGTGCTGACATACTGAATAGTGTCTGGGTTGGGTGGCTGATTATGTGATGGATCCCCAGGTGGGGTAGTCTCTGGATGGTCCATCCTTTCATCTTAGCTCCAAACTTTGTCTCTGTAACTCCTTTCATGGGTATTTCATTTCCTATTCAAAGGAGGAATGCAGTATCCACACACTGGTCTTCCTTCTTCTTGATTTTTTTGTGATTTGCAAATTGTATCCATACTTTGGTTTCGTTCTTCTTGATTTTCTTGTGTTTTACAAGTTGTATCTTGAGTATTCTAAGTTTCTGGGCTAATATCCACTTATCAGTGAGTGCATATCATGTGACTTCTTTTGTGACTGGGCAACCTCACTCAGGATGATATACTCCAGATACATCCATTTGCCCAATAATTTCATAAATTCATTGTTTTTAATAGCTGAGTAGTACTCCATTGTGTAAATGTACCACATTTTCTGTATCCATTCCTCTGTTGAGGGACATCTGGGATCTTTCCAGCTTCTGGCTATTATGAATAAGGCTGCTATTAACATAGTGGAGCATGTGTCCTTATTACCAGTTGGAACATCTTCTGGGTATATGCCCAGGGGAGGTATTGCTGGATTTTCTGGTAGTAGTATGTCCAGTTTTCTGAGGAACCGCCTGACTGATTTTCAGAGTGGTTTTACCAGCTTGCAATCCCACCAACAATGGAGGAGTGTTCCTCTTTCTCCACATCCTGGCCAGCATCTACTGTCACCTGAATTTTTGAACTTAGCCATTCTGACTGATGTGAGGTGTAATCTCAAGGTTCTTTTGATTTGCATTTCCCTGATGATTAAGGATGTTGAACATTTTTTCAGGTGCTTCTCAGCCCTTTGGTATTCCTCACTTGAGAATTCTTTGTTTAGCTCTGTACCCCATTTTTAATGGGGTTATATGATTTTCTGGAGTACAGCTTCTTGAGCTCTTTGTATATATTGGATATTAGTCCCCTATCAGATTTAGGATTGGTAAAAATTCTTTTGCAAACTGTTGGTGGCTTTTTTGTCTTATTGACAATGTCTATTGCCTCACAGAAGCTTTGCAATTTCATGAGGTCCCATTTGTTAATTCTTGATCTTACAGTACAAGCCATTGCTGTTCTGTTTAGGAATTTCCCCCCCAGTGCCCACTTCTTGAGGCTTTCCCCCAATTTCTCCTCTATAAATTTCTGTGTCTCTGGTTTTATGTGGAGTTATTTGATCCACTGAGACTTGAGTTTTGTACAAGGAGATAAGAATGGATCAATTCCCATTCTTCTACATGTTGACCACCAGTTATGCCAGTACCATTTGTTGAACATGCTGTCTTTTTTCCACTGGATGGTTTTAGCTCCCTTGTCAAAGATCAAGTGACCATAGATGTGTGGATTCATTTCTGGGTCTTCAATCCTATTCCATTGATCTACCTGTCTGTCACTGTACCGGTACCATGAAGGTTTTTTTTTTTTTTTTTTTTTTTTTTTTTTTTTTTTTTTTTTTTTTTTTTTTTTTTTTTTTTTTTTTTTTTTTTTTTTTTTTTTTTTTTTTTTATCACAATTGCTCTGTAGTACAACTTGAAGTAAGGAATGGTGATTCCATCAGAGGTTCTTTTATGGTTGAGAATAGTTTTTGCTATCCTAAGTTTTTTTTTTTTTTTATTATTCCAGATGAATTTGCAAATTGCCTTTTCTAAGTCAGTGAAGAATTGAGTTGGAATTTTGATGGGGATTGCATTGAATCTGTAGATTGCTTTCAGCAGGATAGCCATTTTTACTATATTAATCCTGCCAATTCATGAGCATGGCAGATCTTTCCGTCTTCTGAGATCTTCTTCAATTTCTATCTTCAGAGACTTGAAGTTCTTATAATACAGATCTTTCACTTCCTTAGTTAGAGGCACACCAATGTATGTTATATTATTTGTGTCTATTGTGAAGGGTGTTGTATCCCTAATTTCTTTCTTAGCCCATTTATTCTTTGTGTAGAGAAGGGCCATTGATTTGTTTGAGTTAATTTTATATCCAGCTAATTCACTGAAGCTGTTTATCAGGTTAGGAGTTCTCTGGTGGAATTTTTAGGGTCACTTATATGTAGTATAATATCATCTGCAAATAGTGATATTTTGACTTCTTCCTTTCCAATTTGTATCTCCATGACCTCCTTTTGTTGTGGAATTGCTCTGGCTAGGACTTCAAGTACTAAAATGAGTAGGTAGGGAGAAAGTGGGCAGCCTTGTCTAGTCCCTGATTTTAGTGGGATTGCTTCGTTTCTCTCCATTTAATTTGATGTTGGCTAGTGGTTTGCTGTATATTGCTTTTATTATGTTTAGGTATGGGCCTTGAATTCCTGATCTTTCCATGATTTTTATCATGAATGGGTGTTGGATTTTGTCAAATGCTTTCTCAGCATCTAATGAGATGATCATGTGGTTTTTGCCTTTGAGTTTGTTTATATAGTGAATTACATTGATGGTTTTCTGTATATTAAACCATCCCTGCATCCCCGGGATGAAGCCTACTTTGTCATGATGGAAGCTTGTGATGTGTTCTTGGATTCTGTTTATGAGAATTTTCTTGAGTATTTTTGCATTGATATTCATAAGAGAAACTGGTCTGAAGTTCTCTTTCTTTGTTGGATCTTTGTGTGGCTTAGGTATCAGAGTAATTGTGGCTTCATAGAATGAATTGGGTAGAGTACCTTCTGCTTCTATTTTGTGGAAGAGTTTGAGGAGAGTTGGAATTAGGTCTTCTTTGAAGGTCTAATAGAACTCTGCACTAAACCCATCTGGTCCTGGGCATTTTTTGGTTGGGAGACTATTTTTTTCCAATTTTTATTAGATATTTTCTTAATTTACATTTCAAATGCTATCCCGAAAGTTCCCACCCCCTCCCACCGCCCTGCTCCCCTGCCCACCCACTCCCACTTCTTGGCCCTGGTGTTCCCCTGTATTGGGGCATATAAAGATTGCAATACCAAGGGGCCTCTCCTCCCAATGATGGCCGACTAGGCCATCTTCTGCTACATATGGAGCTAGAGACATGAGTGCTGGGGGTTCTTGTTAGTTTATATTGTTGTTCCTCTTCTAGGGTTGCAGACCCCTTCAGCTCCTGGGGTTCTATCTCTAGGTTCTCCATTGTGGACCTCATGCTCCATCTTATAGATGACTGTGAGCATCTACTTCTGTGGGAGACAGCTATATTAGGGTCCCTTCAGTAAACAATTGCTGTCCTATGCAATAATGTCTGAGTTTAGTGACTGACCTATAGTATTCAATATCTCTTACAGATATGAATAATTAGCAAACACTTCCTATTTTTTATGTAAGGTCACTCTCTAGGCACTGTACTTTTGTATAGACAGAAGACTGTTTAATGAGAAAATTATTATATACCTTAGAATATGGTTGAGGAAGGAAGGTTAATACTTAGAAAAACAGCATGGTGCAGTGTACAATATATATAATCAACACCTTAGTGTGAGTGTTATCAATTATTGGAAGATAAAAATAGTTTTAAAATTTAGAATTTTTATGAGCAAAGAAACATACGAAAGCATTTAAAACTAGAGAAAAGTCAAAGAAAATACAGGGATGGGAAGTTGAGGACTTTAGAGATCCATAATATAACCAGAGTGAATAGAGGAGACAATATATCTGTGTTGCAATATGCTCAGCTCAAATTCATGTGATATACCAACCCTTCCTTCCCTTCTCTCATGCAGTATGATGTCATCTATATTAGTCAGGGTTCTCTGAAGAGACAGATTTGATAGGATGAATACATATATATTAAAAATGGTATGTATTAGATTGACTTATAGAATGCAGTTTGAGTAGTCCAACATTGACTGCTGCAAAGCAGAAAAGCTGAGATCTGGTAATTGTTCAGTCCACAAGTCTGGATATCTCTGTAGTCCCAATCTAGTTCTGAAGGCTTGAAGGATTCCTAGAGATATAGTGGTTTTTCATCTGTGTTGGAATGTCAGGAAGCTATTTGAATACTGATGAAGGAATACTTCAGCAACAGTGTAGATAAACTTGAGGACAAGGAGGTCAATTTTTTTTCTTCAATATCATTTTATCTGAGGACTAGAAGATACCTCCCACATACAGGATAGATAATCCTCTTTCCAATAATCTGATCAAGAAAATCCCTTATAAGAGTGTCAGCTATTGGGGGTTCAGTTGATTTCAGGCAACTTGACAATCAAGATTAGCCATCACAAGTCCAGCCTTCAATAACATCTCCTTTTGTTATGCTTAATTTTCAAATGAAAACAACAATCAGGCTATAATTCTCTCATGGCTATAATTCTATCATGTTACCAAAGCATGTACAAACAAAAATGCATTATATATTTATAATAGCTGGCAAAGTTTCTCAGGAAATGCTTGTTCATTTAGTGTCATTACTTAAACATGATAATATAGATTAACATCCCCATAACCACTGCTGTTATCTTTGTTGATATTATATTACATGATAAAGACAATGTACATATAAACCCACTCTATAGTTATGTATGCACAAACATGTTCTTAACAAAACAGGATGGAAAAACTCATGTCAATTGTCATCTTAATTTCAGCCATTGGTGACATGGTTTTAATGATTATTTATAACTACCCTCTTCTATGATCTATTCTGAATTTTCTTAGATTTCACCAAGTATGTCAATAGGTTTTTCTGTTCCTGAAGGAAGATCCATACATTCAAACATTAATGATTTGGACCCTTTGTCATTCTGCCAGAATTGCACTGTTGAAATTTCCCATAGATTTTTAAAAATGTCTTAAAATTTTAATATAATCATATCATTTCCTATAAATGCCACTTTTATTTCCTCAGATGAAGTGATGAGATGAGAGCCATATTCAAGATTTATTAATACATGGCTTGGGCTGAGCTCAGAGCATTTTCTTTTCTGCTCTATCTCTAGGCCTGGAAATATCTAGCCTCCATACAATTTAATCTTCAAAGTTGACTGATTCAATTTGTCTTCTCTTAGCTTCTGACTGAATTGCTCTGCCCTACTGCATCATCAAGGGATAGGCCAGTCTGGGGCGCCTGGTCCACAGGAAGACATGCACCACTGTTGCCTTCACACAGGTTAACTCAGAAGACAAGGGTGCTCTGGCTAAGCTGGTGGAAGCTATTAGGACCAATTATAATGACAGATATGATGAGCTCCGTTGCCACTGGGGAGGCAAAGTCCTGGGTCCTAAGTCTGTGGCTCACATTGCCAAGCTGGAAAAAGCAAAGGCTAAAGAATTTGCCACTAAATTGGGTTAAATGTACACTAAGTTTTCTGTACATAAATATAATTACAAAATTAAAACAAACAAAAAACAATGTACAATCAAAGTCCTCAGTCACATTGTAGAACTTTGGGGGATGTTTGCTCCAATTGACTGCTATCACCTTCACCGGTTATCGCCTTCACAGTTCCAGTTTTTAAATCCTGAATCAAAAGCAGCAAAACAAGACAAAAACTCTTTTAAAAAATGTATAAGACAACAACAACAACAACAACAAAAGAAAACAAATAAAGCCATGCTAAGTCTTGTCTCTTTTTTGTTTGTTTTTGTTTTGTTTTGGGCAAGTTAGGTTTTGTCAAAGAAAGGATGTAAAACGCAGCTCAGTAAACAGTTCGCCAGAAGCATTTGAGGTGCATGATGGAGTGGCCGGACTCATCGCACTCCTGCTTGCTGATCCACATCTGCTGGAAGGTGGACAGTGAGGCCAGGATGGAGCCGCCGATCCACACAGAGTACTTGTGCTCAGAAAGAGCAATGATCTTGACCTTCATGGTGCTAGGAGCCAGAGCAGTGATCTCCTTCTGCATCCTGTCAGCAATGCCCGGGTACATAACGTGGTGCATTGTGTTGTCATAGAGGTCTTTGCGGATGTCAGCGTCACACTTCATGATGGAATGGAATGTAGTTTCATGGATACCACAGGATTCCACGCCCAAGAAGGAAGACTGGAAAAGAGCCTCAGGGCAGCAGAACTGCTCACTGCCAATAGTGATGACCTGGCCATCAGGCAGCTCATAGCTCTTCTAAAGGGAGGAAGAGGATGAAGTAGTGGCCATCTCCTGCTTGAAATCTAGGGCAACATAGCACGGCTTCTCTTTGATGTCACACACAATTTCCCTCTCAGCTGTGGTGGCAAAGCTGTAGACACGTTAGGTCAGGATTTTCATGAGGTAGTCTGTCAGGTCCAGACCGGCCAAATCCAAATGGAAGATTGCATTAGGGAGAGCATAGCCCTCATAGATGGACACACTGTGGGTAACCCTGTCTCTGGAGTCCATCACAATGCCAGTGGTAGGACCAGAGGCATAAAGAGACAGCACAGCCTGGATGGCTACGTATGTGGCTGGGGTGTTAAAGGTCTCATGGTTGTGCTTGTTGAGCAGCACAGGGTGCTCTTCAGGGGCCACACACAGCTCATTGTAGAAGGTGTGGTGCCAGATCTTCTCCATATCATCCCAGCTGGTGACAGTACAGTGTTCAATGGGGTACTTCAGGGTCGGGATGCCTCTCTTGCTCTGGGCCTCATCAGCCACATAGGAGTCCATCTGACCTGTACCCACGATCACATCCTGGTACCTAGGGCATCACATGATGGAGGGGATGACGGTCTTGGGAACATAGTCCCGCGAAGCCGCCTTTGCATATGCAGGAGCAGTTGTTGAGGAGGAGCGCAGTGATATATCATCATCCATTGCCAAGTGGTGGAGGTGCTCACAGGCGGATGCAGACTTGATCGAGGTTAACTCTTTACAGAATGACCCATCCTGTCTAGTTGATTATTGAATTCCTACTCTGCTAAAGCTACCCTTTGATGAACATTACATAAGAAACAAGTATCTTCATATTTGTCCTGTTTCAAGTTTCATACCCTGCCTATTTAAAGTGGTCTATATACATAGTTTCCCCCAAATGTCTTTCTCACCTATGGACAATAGAAAAATTATTCACTTTTATAGTCCAAAGCTCCAAAACCCTCCCCCAATCCTTCCCCAAATAAACATTGTTAGGTCTATCACAGCTACTGGGGTACTAATTTCTGTTTTAGTTTGTTTCTCTATTACTGTGATAAACACTGATCTAAATCAACCTGAGGAGGAAAGGGCTTATTTATTTTACAACATAGAGTCCATTATCATGGGAAGCCAAGGCAGGATCTGAAATTAGAAACCTGGAGACAGTAACTTAAACAGAGACCATACAGAAAAACTGCCTACTGTCTTGTTCTCCATGGCTTGCTCAGTTTGCTTTGTTATACAATCTAGGACCCTGCACAGGACTGGCCCTCCCACAGCAATCATTCATCAAAAATGCCCCACAGGACAGTTTGATGGAGGAAGTTCCTCAAATGATGTTTCTTCTTCCCAAATAACTCCAGTTTGTGACAATTTGACAAAAATATAACCAGAACATCACCAGTGACCTTCTTCACAAAATAAGTAGACCGAAGGCCATAGTCCTAATGGGGTTTAATGTATGAGTGGAGATATTTCACTTCATAAGTTTCCAAAACAACCAGGATCAGTGGCATTTGAAAAAAATGGCTCAGCTACTTTACTAATGCCTATAAAATGTGAATGTCCAAAGAGCACACTTAAATGAATGTTTCCCCCTAACACTCCCCCCGCAATGAGCAATGCTGTTAAGATTATAGGGAAGGACTTAGAAACAGTTTGGAAACTGCATGCTAGACCTAAATGCCTTAGGCTTTAACAGAGCCTATTTATCTTTCTCATTTACATCAAAATTGGGGAAAAGAGAATTGCTGCTAATAATGACAAGATAACACCCACTGGTTTAGAGAATAAATTGGCTCTTGGCAGCACTGCCTCATCTCTCAAGGATGCTCTGTGTGCTATCATGTTTGAACTAGTTTCCCTTCTACTATTTCCATTGTGCTTGGGAGCATTTGTCAAGCCAACAGTTGGGAGTTTTCTTCAAATAAGGACCAGTGCTTACTCACAAACAAGCTCTGCCTCCATGGCAAGTCATCACATCTGAAGATGACCATCTTACAGGTGTGTGAATCCATTTCCCATGATTATCCCGACAGCTGCATTTTGATGATCTGCCTGGGGAATAACTGTCAGTGAATACAATGCAGGCAGCTCATCTCGTCGGTGAAAAATGTGCTGTGTGGTTCCAGTATATGGAAAGAAGGCTCTTAGATCCTCTTTGGAATGATTTCCAGGGAAGAATGAGTGACCAAGACTGCTGACACTTTTTTTTTCTGAAAAACAAACAAACAAACAAACAAAAAACAAAAATAAAAAACAAAAACAAAAAAAGCAAAAAAAGAACCAAACCAACCAACCAAACAACCAACCAAACAACCGTGCTTTTGACAATTGTCCCAAGTGGCTTACTTGGGGGTTAAGCTTGCTCATAATATAATATGACAGATTATATAGTTGTCCAACTACTCCTTTGTCTTCCTGTTTGTATACATCAGTGTTGTCAGCATTTCAGTGAAAACTTCAAATAGCAAAGGAACAGGATCCCTGGAATTCCCAGTAAGGGCTTAAAACATCTTTCCTTCACATGAAAATACACCATAGAGTTGCAGAGGGACACAATTTGGACAACATAACTGGTTGTATCAGATACCAAATTGCACAAGAATATAGGAATGGCTTAGGTAAAGAGGTCAAGTTAGAACTAGTAGAAAATGTCCAGCTATTTCAAGAATCTCCAGGGGATGAAATTAGAAGAAATGGTAACTGTTCTTCATTTATGTAACTGGATACAAATTTGGAGAGACCTGAGTTTCCACAGTTTACACAACTAGAATTTACATTTGATGGCCAAATTCTTTCTTTTGTATATTTAGGGCTAAAAATTAATGTTGTTTTCTCTCCAAATTAAGGGTTCTCAACATCATTTAGAGAAGTTGCTGTGGGTAAAATTCCTCAGCCCTTCTGTATTATCTGTACAGAAAATGTCTTTCATAGGGTTCTCCATAGGTAGAGACTTAGTGAACAAGTCACATGGGAGAAATGTCCTTTGCAAGCTCATGTGTGAAACTGATGGCTGCATATGTGATATTAATCCAGTTTTATTTCTTTAGTGGTTAAGTTCCTTTGTAAGTGGCTGATGCAATCTGGAGAAAATCCTTCTAGTCTCTTTGAATAAAATTTATTCAGTTCATGAACTCACCATGATTGACCTTTTTATTTTTGTAGTTAACCTCAGTGTCTTGTGACCTTCATTTGTTCACCAGTTCTGATCCATGTACTTGTAAGACACTTACCACACAACCTATGTATTCTTCTATTTGACTTTCTTTGACCCACTGGGACTACAGTACATGTAGTTAGTCCATTGAAGCATTTACTGTTTCACTGTCTATAGATGTCTTGTGAAAGATGCTAGCCTGTTGAATAAAAAGAAGCATGTGGTCTAGCCACATATATTGCCACAGCTGACAGTCACCACAGCCCAGGGTTATGAATGAGGATATCTTAGATGGTCTAGCAAATAACCACTTACAAGTTCACCATCATAGCATAACACACATTGCAGTAGAACTAATGAGACAATAACTCATAAGCCTCAGATTTTACATTTTAATACTTTATACTTTTTGAATACACTATTGCAATGATGTCCTCTTTCTTTCTTTCTTTCTTTCTTTCTTTCTTTCTTTCTTTCTTTCTTTCTTTTTCTCTTTTATTTTAAATTTGAGACAGAGTGTCCTGTCACACCGGAGGACCTATGTCTACTATGTAACTGAGAGTGCTTTGAGTTCCAGATTCTCCTACTTCTACTTTCCCAGTGCTGGAAGTACATTCATGCACTACCATGTCCACCTTTCCATTTTAAAATCAAGTATCTGAAGTAACTTAGAGAAAACAGTTGCCCACAATATAAAAGTTGATATGAAATTTGGGTATAAAATTCTACATTTTCCCCACTATTTTAAAGCAGTAGAGTAAATATATTAATCTATCTAGTTAATACCAAAAGAGTTTGCCTTTCCTGACTAATTCCTCCCCAATTAATACTTTTAAAAGCACATTTTGTTTATACAGTGTTTCACTCCATCATCACTACTTTAGGAGGAGATGTGAATTCAAAAGAATTCTCAAATAGTTCTATCACTTCAGACATGAAAGAAATTTCATCTTTATTTCATCTGCGCCAGTTCTTTCAGTATTAAATCAAATAGGCATTATGAAAGTGCTAATTTCTATAATTGTCAACTCATGCCAATTCCTGTAGAGAAAAATAAAAATTAGATCAGAATATTAAAATTTATTTGCAAGAAAATAGTCTTTCTATGTCCTATGAAACAGAGTCTTTAGAGTTATAATTTTTTGGCAAGACGAAAAAAAAAAGACGTTTTGAGGAAAAATATAGTTTCTTTAAAGTAAGAAAAGTGAGAAAACAAAGGTCATTCTGCTTACCTTAGGACAAGAGAAGCACCCAGTTCAAGACTAGGATGAATCATTTGAGTGCAAATGTGACAAATCACTCACTCCTGGTATTGTATGACAGAGTAGCTAGCTATTTTAGGAGCTGAGAATTAGTGCTTCCTTTAGTTCTAAGCACTAAGTAGCTTATTTCACACACAGCCCTTGCCTCCCAGGTGAGGCATGAACAGATGTAGGCCATTACTCCATCAGTTGACGTTGAAGCCTTAATATGTGCTACACAAATAGTGAATGTCTTTGGTGCCTGTACCATATCAACTGAATGCAGTTTAGTTAAGAGGCAGCCAGAGAAGTGTCTCTCACCACTGGCCTTAAGAGCCATTTGACTGGCCACAGAATAATGAGTCAAATAAAATAGTTGTCACAAATCACAAAATTTGAGGTTGCTTTCTTATAAGGCAGCAGAGAATTGATCATTTCCTGCATTCCCTTTTGAGGACAACAGACCAAACCTTGCAGGAATCTGATGGCAAATCCAGTCAAGTTAATAATCCCCTGACATGTTGGGTAAAATAAAAGTTGTCCACACAACTCAGATTCCAAGTCAGTGTTTATTCTTGATTTACTGAAGATGGTGCCATTCTGTAGAAAGAGTGCTGCGAGAGGACTGAAGGTGGGACATACCCTTTTTTTTTTAAATTTAAATTTTAGTTTTTTATTACTTTTCAGCAATGGGGAGCTTTCCATTAGTGTCCTCATACATGGTTGCTTTTTCCTAACAGCACTCACTACACCTGGCAAGTCCTAATGAGCCCACATGCATAATCTTGGCCTCCCCAGCAACACTCATTAACCTCTGGAATGAAACTGATCCCTTTTGCTGCTTAGACGTACAGTAAACACCAGGATTGTTTTGGCTTAAAGTGAACATTTGTGTCTTGTCAGCTGTCTTCCTGGTCATCTTGTATTATGAAACTCAGAGACGCTACATTAACTTGACTCAGGATCTGTTTATTTCATAAAAGAAAAATAAAGAAAAGAACCCAGCCACAATAATATCAATTATAACTTCAAAATCTCCCTTTCTTAAAAAATGCTAATATAAATTTAGATTTAAAGGGACATAAATTCTGAGATATATTTAGGTCACCTTCTCACCATGAATTTCAAATAAGGTGGTGATCTTTTTGAAAGAGAACTTTTTCCATAGATCAAATGTATCCCATACATTTTCATATATAGAATCTCATAAAAATGAAAGTAGAATAGAAACTAGTAAGAAATATGATGGTGATAGATTAGGAATAGTGTTTAGGATGAGTGATGGGTAGTGCTAAATATGATAAGAGTATTTCATATACTTACATGAATATATCCTAGTGAAACAACTTGTTTGGTAGAATTAATTCTGTGCTAATAACAAAAAGTTGACCCACAGTTCCCTTGGCATTCAAACATCTATGCTGTGATGGTTTTGGATTTCTCTTACTGGCTTTTGTTTTTAATTACATCAGGGAAACGATCAAACAAGTGATCACATCCTGGTAAGCTTGTAAACTTAAAGGTTGTTCACCTTCTATGTTAAAGGAAGATTGGTTTTTCATGTGGCTTTCACCATCCTTTTCTCTCGTAGAGGCTTTATTAGGTCATATTTTCTAGGTCCTAGAAAAAGTAATAAAAAACAGAGTCACGATTCGTGATCTAATCTGAGGCATGTTGAGATAACTTTTTTCCATCCAAGCTTTTCATGATCCTAAAACTATCTTTCCCCTGGAAAAAATAGGGCTAATTGCTTCTTGTATGTGCTCTCAAATAATTCTAGTACTATGTATATAATGGGCAGAGGGGGATTGTAACCCCATAGAAAGAACAACATAGGGTGGCCCAAACCCCACCCCCATAGCTCCCAGGGACTAGACCACCAGCCAAGGAGTGTACCTGGAGGGACCCATTGCTCCAGATTCATATATAGCAGAGGATGGCCTTGTCTGACATCAACGGGAGGTGAGCCCTTTGGTCCTGGGGAGGTTTTATGCCCCAGAGTAGGGGGATGCTGAAGCAGTGGGGCGGGAGAATGTGGATGGGTCGGGGAGTACCCTCATAGAGGCAAAGGAGAAAGGGAGAGGGTGGATGTGGGATGGGGATTTGTGTGTGTGTGTGTGTGTGTGTGTGTGTGTGTGTGTGTGTGGGTAACTGGGAAATCATTTGAGATGTAAGCAAATGGAATGATTGACAAAAAATATGAAAATATGTAAGTTCCTGTGGTTGCTTACATATATAATATACTAGAGTGTATTTCTCTTAGGAATGAAATGGCATTTTATTTTGGTTTGTATCCTGAGTACAAAATTTAGATATAATATCTGCTCAGTAGATGTGGTAGACCTAATGCATGTATGATCCATACAGGAATAGGGCTGAGATGAAGGCAGGGAAATATTATGGCTCTTTAGGAAAAAATAATAGAGAAATTAAGAGCAAAGGGCAGTAGAATGAGACTGGTGTCAATCTCTAGCTCAGACTAGCATACACTAACAGTGTATGTGACCTTAGGCAAATTATTTAATCTCTTGGTGAGTTTATTTAATCTCTTAGATCCTTTGTCACTTTTCATAATGCCTGGCTCATAGTAAATACACACTAAGGAGCCCGTAGTCTATTTTAATGGTGGTAACAGGAGGCAGAAACCACAGTATCTATTGGGCTTTCTATATGAGGTCAAGTTTATTTGTGTGTTCAGTGCACTGACAGGAGTGACAACAGGGGACCTCTGCTTTTACATGAAATGTAAAAGTCATCTGAAAAGTTTGCAGTGATTTTCCTTAAAGGTTGAATGACAATAACAATTATACAGGGTTAGATTATATTGCACTTTATAGAACTTGTCTGACTATCTATTTAGGCTCTCTTTTGTGCTTAACATATATCAACAGACCAGAGTAATTTTTTTATATCAATGGACTGGAACTGCATTTAAGTAGTTGAATGTTGTCCTTCCAAATAGCAACCTTGGGGAAAATGTGTACGATAATGTGGCAGCTACTGCCTAAGTATTTTGGACTTCTTTTTGGAGACACACCTTTAGAATGGGTTTATGAGCCCCATAAGCACCTCTGTTCTTTCTTCGTGTTTCAGTTCAAGTTAAACACAACCTGTGTGAAGAACAAAGTCTTGTCATCTGATCCCTACCATCAGCCCTGGCGGTTGGCCTCAATTCCACAACATATTTTCCAAAGAACCCAGCTTCCACTGTGACAGACTTTCTAATCAGTGGGGAGAAAGGGTTTTTTCCCCCTCTCCCGTACATATACTGAATGGTTCTGGGAGTGAAGAAATGCTGTATGTTATTCCTATTAAACCTTGGAGTATTGGATTAAGTATTTTGAAAATGAAAAATTCCTTTTAGTATTTTTACTTCATTTTTGATAACCAACAAAATATTTCTTTCACTTTTAGTTTTAAACTAATATCTTCAAAAACCATTGTAGATGATGGGATTGCAAGCTGGTACAACCAATCTGGAAATCAGTCTGGCACTTCCTCAGAAAACTGGACATAGTACTACCAGAAGATCCAGCAATACCTCTCCTGGGCATATACCCAGAAGATGTGCCAAACGGTAATAAGGATATATATGCTCTACTATGTTCAGCACACCTATAAGCTCTAGAACAAAAGGAAGCAAATTCATGGATAAAATTGGGAAAAAAGAAAAGAGAAGAGAAGGAAAGGAAAGGGAAGAGAAGAGAGGGGAAGGGAAGGGAAGGGAAGGGAAGGGAAGGGAAGGGAAGGGAAGGGAAGGGAAGGGAAGGGAAGGGAAGGGAAGAAAAGAAAAGAAAAGAAAAGAAAAGAAAAGAAAAGAGAATGAAAGAAAGTAGAAAGTCAGAGAAACCTAACCCTGGACTAAGCATTTTTGGATGCATTATCATAGTCTATCTTGTATACAAGTTTGGGCTCTGTGCACTATGCTTGCCTGTACTTTACCTGGTGATAATATCAAGGATCGAATTTGCCCAAGTTCAGAGAAAGAACATGACAGGGAATATCCTTGTGCTTACCCACTAGACTCATGTGCTATCTATGAAGCCCACACAATTAGGCTCTTAAATAGGCAATTCTAGAAAAGCCAGTCTCTTATTCACTACTCACAATCCCTGGGCTCTATATGGTGAAATTAAAAAACTGACTTCTGCAAGTTGTCCTCTCTCTCTCTCAGTAATTTTTAAAATGTAAAGCAGTGTATGTATGGAATAACAAATAGTTTCACCTTTACCTCCTCAAATGATATTTCTCAAAGCTAATAAATATTATTAGTTTTATGTATTTCATTTCCTATACTTCTATGTGTACACACATATAAAGATATAGTGCTCATCATGGCTTTCTAAATCACAAATATTTCTACAATTTCTTTTTTCCCAATTTTATCCATTTTATTTTAACTTAGTCAGTTTTCTTTATTTTTTTATTAGATATTTTCTTCATTTACATTTCAAATGCTATCCCAAAAGTCCCCTATAGGGTACCCGTGCCCTGTTCCCATACCCACTCACTCCCACTTCTTGGCCATGGCATTCCCCTGTACTGGGACATATAAAGTTTGCTAGACCAAGGTGCCTCTCTCCAATTATGGCCGACTAGGCCATCTTCTGCTACATATGCAGCTAGAGACAGGAGCTCTTGGGGTACTGATTAGTTAATATTGTTGTTCCACCTATAGAGTTGCTTCGGCTCTTAGGTACTTTCTCTAGCTCCTATATTGGGGGCCCTGTGTTCCACCCTATAGATGACTGTGAGCAGCCACTTCTGTATTTGCCAGCCACTGGCATAACCTCACAAGAGACAGCTATATCAGGGTCCCTTCAGCAAAATCTTTCTGGCATATGCAATACTGTCTGTGTTTGGTGGCTGATTATGGGATGGATCCCCGGGTGGGGCAGTCTCTGGATGGTCCATCCTTTCCTCTTAGCTCCAAACTTTGTCTCTGTAACTCCTTCCATGGATATTTTATTTCCTATTCTAGGGAGGAATGAAGTATCAACACTTAGTGGTCTTCCTTATTCTTGATTTTATTTTGTTGTGCAAATTGTATCTTGGGTATTCTAAATTTCTGGGCTAATATCCAATTATCAGTGAGTGTATGCAAGTAACTTCTTTTGTGATTGGGTTACTTCACTCAGAATGATATCCTCCAGATACATCCATTTGCCCAAGAATTTCATAAATTCATTGTTTTAAATAGCTAAGTAGAACTCCATTGTATAACTGTACCACATTTTCTGTATCCATTCTTCTGTTGAGGGACATCTGGATTCTTTCCAGCTTCTGGCTATTATAAATAGGGCTGCTATGAACGTAGTAGAGCATATATATCCTTATTACCGTTTGGCACATCTTCTGGGTATATGCCCAGGAGAGGTATTGCTGGATCTTCTGGTAGTAGTATGTCCAGTTTTCTGAGGAACTGCCAGACTGATTTCCAGAGTGGTTGTACCAGCTTGCAATCCCACCAACAATCGAGGAGTTTTCCTATTTTTCCACATCCTTGCTAGCATCTGCTGTCACCTGAATTTTTGATATTAGCCATTCTGACTGGTGTGTGGTGTAATCTCAGGGTTGTTTTGATTTGTATTTCCCTGAACATTTTTCCAAAAAAGAAACTAGGGAGAACATACACTAGCAGCCTGACAGCACACCTATAAGCTCTAGAACAAAAGGAAGCAAATTCATGCAAGAGGAGTAGATGGCAGGAAATAATTAAACTTAGGGCTGAATTCAACCAAGTGGAAACAAAATGAACTATTCAAAGAGTCAACCAAACCAGGAGCTGGTTCTTTGAGAAAATCAATAAGATAAACCCTTAGCCAGACTAACTAGAGGGCACAGGGACAGTATCCTAATTCACAAAATCAACAATGAAAAAGGAGACACAACAACAGATCCTGAGGAAATCCAAAACATCATCACATCCTACTACAAAAGGCTATACTCAAAAAGGCTATACTCAACAAAACTGGAAAACCTGGATGAAATGGACAACTTCCTAGACAGATACCAGGTATCAAAATTAAATCAGGATCAGATTAATGATCTTAACAGTCCCATTTCCCCTAAAGAAATAGAAGCAGTCATTAATAGTCTCCCAACCAAAAAAAGCCCTGGGTTTAGTGCAGAGTTCTACCAGACCTTCAAAGAAGACCTAATTCCAACTCTAGTCACAATATTCTTTTCTTTTCTTTTCTTTTCTTTTCTTTTCTTTTCTTTTCTTTTCTTTTCTTTTCTTTTCTTTTCTTTTCTTTCTTTTCTCTCTTCTCTTCTCTTCTCTTCTCTTCTCTTCTCTTCTCTTCTCTTCTCTTCTCTTCTCTTCTCTTCTCTTTTCTATTAGATATTTTCTTCATTTACATTTCAAATGCTATCCCCAAAGCTCCCCATATCCTCCCCATGCCCTGCTCCCCAACCCACTCATTCCTGCTTCTCTTAAGTATCCTTTGGAAATCGGATTGTACAGGTAACCTCTCAGAGCATCCAACCTACTAAGGTAGTATAGTACAACAAGGAAAGTAGAAAAAAAAGCAGATGCTTACCACATTGAGAATTTTCTCTTTCTATCAACCAGTAAGCAATAGGTTTATGCCTCTCAAGAGTACTTTGGACAATAGAGTATAGGGAAAGAAAGATGGAAGAATTTAGCCACAGAAAGAGCGAGAGTGTTCCAGTCACTTAATCTGCATTGTAGTCTATAAAACAAGGCACACGGGATGGCCAAACCCCATTATCTCCTTTGTAAAGTATAGGAACTATTCAAACTATAGTTTGAATAGTGGTATATACTTTATACCACTAACCTGACCTCATGGTTGAGGGATCACTGTGGAGCCAGATATATGCATGGGTAAAGAAATGATCTCTGGTTTGGTGAGTCCAAGGGTATATAGCCTGTAAGACATCAGGATCACAGTGAATAAGAGTAGCTTGCATCTATTATAGAGATGCCTGTGATTTGCTATAAAAGACACCCTGGAGCCGGGCGTACTGACGCATGCCTTTAATCCCAGCACTCAGGAGGCAGAGGCAGGTGGATTTCTGAGTTCAAGGCCAGCCTGGTCTATAAAGTTAGTTCCAGGACAGCCAGGGCTATACAGAGACACCCTGGATCTGTAGGTCCTCTCCAGATCTCTGGGTAATATTCTTACTATAACTAGTCTTCCAAACAGGAATGCTTTCTCTAGATTGGTAGGGGAGTTCTAAGGTGATGCAAGTACTCCAAGATCAGGTACTTGGTTTATGTAAGTTGTTACTTTTCTCATCAGTTTAAAAATTTATTAATTCCTATTTATTCATTTTACATCCCACTTTCTTCTTAAAGTAGCCTGTCAGAACCCCTGGCAATTCAAACACATTTAGTTCCCAATCTTTAAATGGCTGCACACAACATGCTGTGTTCTCTTTACATAGCCTCCCTAAAGGCAGTCTTCAGGAAAGGCTTAGCTGAAATAACAGGCTGATAGAGAAGATTGTTGGGGCAGGAGAGGTGTCTTAAACACACCTAAAATCAGATCAGAAAGGCAACTTTCTTCTTTTACAAAGTAGGCCAGACACAGGCTCCACTGCCTGTTGTTCCCAGACACACACAGCCAGTGGAAAGACTATAAACAGAAAGCATGTGACTGGCCCTTGTCTGTAACATTTTGGCTGGATGTTGAGCTTCCCAGCCTTGGAATGGCTCACTATTTCCTTCATCAGTAGCTTTAAGCATTCTTCTTCCAACTGGTCTAGATGCTTGATTAGAATAGTGGAAAGAGCAGTGGGCTGGGAATTGAGGCCCAGAGGCCCTGTCTGTGCTACTGACTCACTCTGACGTAAGACAAACCACAACCCCTTTTTGAACCTCAGTTTTCTCATCTGTTACACAAGGCCTTGGTACCGGGGTGATCTCAGAGTTCAGGCTATGGTTTTACTTATTCTTCTTCACCTCTGCCATTAGAGTCATCCTCATTCTGTCTTCCTTCATGGAGCACATCCATTTAGGCTAATTGCAGGATGTTGCAGAGCTGTCCAGGAACATCTGAAACCCTGGAAGATTCATTTGAAATTAATCAGACATAACAGAACATGCAGGTGGTTGCTCTTTCCCTCCGACTTCTGGCCCCTGGGATTTTGTATCCTGGAAGGTGTTCATAGGCCACAGCTGCAGAGCACAGTATGTGGATGGCTGCCCAGAAGAGCAACCTCTGAGAATGGGAGGAGTGAGGGCAAGACCACTCACTTGGTTGGATTTTCCCCAAGGGATGAGGAGTGAGAATGTTAATGGAAAGGGTACAGGGTTGTGGGTCAGAGAATTCAGATGTAATGGCAGTAGGACCTGAGGTCACAGCCTTCATTTCTTGACCCCTGGTTTTCTTGTAAGAGGATTTGCTTAGACTGATGTCATAAAGGAGACTTTCTCATGTTATCCTATTCTAATCTTCTGGACATTTCCAAACAAGATGGTGCCTGGGATCACATAGACATATATATTCAAACAGTGCTCTGGCTTTTTTTCCTTCTCATCGGTGCCTGAAGCTGTCATGTCTCCCCTGCCCCAGTGCTTTCTGCTGTTCAGCTAGACACTCCTTTGAAGCGTTCAGATTTTGGATACTTAGTATGTATTGCTGTCAACCCAACTCATTGTTTCCTTGGGGGTATCATTTTCTCTTCCAAAATCCATCTCAAATGCACATTCCTTGTGAAATCTCCTGCTATTTTCATACATCAAGTTGTTTACTTCCTCTTTTATAATTCCATAGATTTCTGGGAATTCTTTTACTGTGTAACCATCAAGCTGCAAGTTTTACAAACACAAGAGCCACAGATTTTGTTGGTAAGATCATGCCAGTAATAGTAATAGATAAATTTTAAAAACCTCAATTTGGATATTTTTAACAGGTAAATTTCCTTTTATTCACAAAAGATCTGGTTAGTGTTAGTGACATTTGATACTGCTATGTATTCAGTTGCATGAAGCTAAAAATGGGTCCCATGATGACCTATTTTTAACATGTGGTTTCCAAAGTCTCCTCAAGTATCTATGTTGAGCTCACATATGGGAGAAAAGAGAAAAGATACTACACATTAGGTTTTTGCTTTTTAATAATAAACTTTTAAAAGTCTTGTGTATATAGGTGTTTTGTCCTAGTGTTTATGTGGACACTACATTTATACACTGCCTGCAGGGGCCAGAAGAGGACATTAGATCTCTTGGGACTGGAGTTACAGGTGGCTGTTAGCTGCCATGTAGGTTCTGAGAACCAAACACTGGTCCTCTAGAAGAGCAACTGATGTTTTTAACTATTGAGTGGTCTCTCTAGCCTTTGTTTGTTTGTTTGTTTGTTTATGGAGCAAGTCTGTAAGTGACACATGCAACTTCTGTTCACCTTCTGCTGACTGGAACTCAATCGCATAACCATATATAACTTCCAAGAGAGCTCATAAATTTATTCTGGTTTGGTACTGCTGAAAAGGATGGGAATGATTTTGGTAAACACATCTAGAAGCCAGGTTTCTTTATTCACAGCTGAATACCTGGGACTGAACATAGTGAGTGGGAGACAATGTCTGCTTTGGATTATGCTTAAAATTCTACCACTGAACTCTGAGCTCAGGATTTTGTATCTTTGTACTCTCATCAAGCAATCAAACACAGATTCAATGGATATTGCTTGGTAACTTTTGGCATTGTTATGTCTAGGGGTATTCTTGTTATAGGAAAAACAGGTATGGGAGGGATCTCTTCCAAGGATAAGTGAATCCCTAGGAAACAGGGCTTCTTCAGACTGACTCTTCTGTCTTCTACAAAGCCCTTGATCTCCAACGATTTGTGCTCTGGTTTTCTCTAATATGCAGAGTTATCTATTCCTCAGAATTTGGGAATGTAACCACAAGTTCTTACTAAGCCTGAGATACTTTCTGGATTGCTGAACCTCTTTCTATGTGAAAGTTTGGCTTGTTCCTTCATTTTCTTCACACACACAGACTCCATTTTTATAGATTTAGCTTTTTTCTTGCCACCTCTAAGTATGTGATAGAGTGATAGAGGGGAGATAAAAATATGTATCTAGCATTATTGTTACAAATGCCTTGCAATGTTTGTTTCTGCTTTGTCCTGGTTTAATACAGACTACTTGTAGTGGTTTAGCCATTCAGCATATTTTATTACCAAGAGATATATTTCTGGAGCCACAGAAAGGACATTGCCACTGTCAGAACAGAGAATATCCCCTATTAAAAAATGGGGCACAGAGCTAAACAAAGAATTCTCAACTAAGGAATACCAAAGGTCTGAGAAGCACCTGAAAAAAATGTTCAACATCCTTAATCATCAGGAAAATGCATATCAAAACAACCCTGAGATTATACTTCACACCAGTCAGAATAGCTAAGATAAAAAATACAGGTGACAGCAGATGCTAGGGAGGATGTGGAGAGAGAGGAACACTCCTCAGTTGTTGGTGGGATTGCAAGCTGGTACAACCACTCTGGAAATCAGTCTGGCAGTTCCTCAGAAAATTGGACATAGTACTACCAGAAGATCCAGCAATACCTCTCCTGGTCATATACCCAGAAGATGTTCCAACATGTAATATGAACACATGCTCCACTATGTCCATAGCAGCCTTATTTATAATAGCCAGAACTGGAAAGAACCCAGATGTCCCTCAACAGAGGAATGGATACAGAAAATGTGGTACATTTATACAATGGAGTACTACTCAGCTATTGAAAACAATGAATTTATAAAATTCTTAGGCAAGTGGATGTATCTGGAGTGTATCATACTGAGTGAGGTAACCCAATCACAAAAGAATTCACTTGATATGCACTCACTGGTAAGTGGATATTAACCCAGAAACATAGAATACCCAAGATACAATTTGCACAACACAATAAATTCAAGAAGAATAAAGACCAAAGTGTGGACACTTTCTCCTTCTTAGAATTTGGAACAAAACACCCATGGAAGGAGTTACAGAGACAAAGTTTAGAGCTAAGACGAAAGGATGGACCATCCAGAGACAACCCCACACTGGGGTCCATCCCATAATCAGCCACCAAACCCAGACACTATTGCATATGCCAGCAAGATTTTGCTGAAAGGACTCTGATATAGCTGTCTCTTGTGAGGCTATGCCAATGCCTGGCAAACACAGAAGTGGCTGCTCACTGTCAGCTATTAGATGGAACACAGGACCCTCAATGGAGGAGCTAGAGAAAGTACCCAAGGAGCTAAAGGGACCTGCAACCCTATAAGAGGATCAACTATATGAACTAACCAGTACCCCCAGAGCTTGTGTCTCTAGCTGCATATGTAGCAGAAGATGGCCTAGTCAGCCATTATTGTGAAAAGAGGCCCCTTGGTATTGCAAATTTTATATGCCCCAATACAGGGGTACGCCTGGGCCAAGAAGTGGGAGTGGATCAGCCACCAAACATAGACACTACAGCATATGCCAGCAAGATAGTGCTGAAAGGGCCCGGATATAGCTGTCTCGTGGGAGACTATACCAATGCCTGGCAAAGATGGAGGTGGAAGCTCACAGTCAGCTATTAGATGGAACACAGGGTTCCCAAGGAAGGAGCTAGAGAAAGTACCCAAGGAGCTGAAGGGGTCTTCAACCCTATAGGTGGAAGAATAACCATGAACCAACTAGTACCCCCTGAGCTCATGTCTCTAGCTGCATATATAGAAGAGGATGGCCTAGTTGGCCATCATTGGGAAGAGAGGCCCCTTGGTCATGCAGACTTTATATGCCCCAATACAGGGGAACGCCAGGGCCAAGATGTGGGAGCGGGTGGGTAGGGGAGCAGGGCAGGGAGCGGGGAGGGTATAGGGAACTTTCTGGATAACACTTGAAATGTAAATGAAGAAAATATCTAATAAAAGTTGGAAAAAAAGAAGTGGGAGTGGGTGGGTAGGGGAGAAGGGCAGGGGGGAGGGTATAGGGAACTTTTGGGATTGCATTTGAAATGTAAAATAAGAAAATAAAATTAAATAAAATTTAATAAAATTAAATAAAAATAATTTTCTTTGTCCCAGACAGGAGAAGCAGTTATACAAGGAGAATGTTATGTTCTGGGGAAAAAAAGGAATAGAAGTCAGAATTCTCCTGTGAATGTGTCTAGAGTTGGGAAGCAGTCACAGCTTCAGACCACAAAATCAGCAAGAAGCCACAGGAACCTCACAAGTTGTTCTTTTTTGAGTTTCTCTCAATGGTATCACCACAAATGGAGCTCAGTAATGTGGTATAAGGCAAACCAATACATGCATCTTATTAACGAAGAATAGCGAAGCAGGGTAATTTATTTATATTCCTTCTAAACATTCTGTATCCTTTACCTGTCTGCTTTAGCAAAACATCCTTTCACCTATGTGTCCCAGCAAAACATCATTTGACATAACCGACTTTCCAAAGAAACCAGAATTTTCCATTTCACACATACCTAGCCAGTGTTCTCTTACCACCCTATGCTAGGTATGTGGTTTAAGCAAGAAAAAACATTTATTATCAGCCATTAAAATGTCGATATCAGGACTTATTGCTGTATAACGTAGCTCATCTTAGTTTGTATAGCTTCCAAAGAAGCCTGAGGAGTAATTGTAAGAAATGATTGTAGCAGGTACATAGTAGCTCTTCCATGAGTTTGGGCTGGGGGGACTGGCTTACATATTGCTTTGATTCTGTTATAAATACTGGGAAAAAAAACTCCACAAGTCACAGAACATAAGTCTAGGTGTGAGAATTGGTCCTTCCTCTTAAAGACAGAGCCTGGTCTGTGACTAAGCCCCCTCTCCCCTTTTGCCTTGCTCCCTGGGTAATGAGGGAGAGCGTCTGAGCCACCCTCTGAGGTCCTAGTTGAGTGCCTGTCAGTACTTTATGGAAAGCATATTGTAAATCTTCACTTTCTCTCATCATAAACCAGTGTGAGAATTGGCATTTGGGCTGCAAGTGGAATTTTCTGCTTTTAGTGATTTGACACTTTGGCCCTTTTGTTACAAATCCAGTTTTAATTTTCTTAACATAGTCCAGGCATAGCACATAAACCCTTGCACCCTGGGGAGGTTTGTATGGTCAGTTCCATTAGAGGCTACATTTTTTTCTCCTTCTTTTTTTTTTTTTTTTTTTTAACTTTGCTGAAATTGATTACAAGTTTTGCAACAAGCATGCAGGCGATTTCTTTGCCTGGCAGCTCAGGATCAGGGGAAACCTAGCTGTTGTAGTACACATTACTTTGTGAACGTGGATAGTATTGTATGGAAAGGGTCATACCACACGGGTAGAAAACAAGGGGCTGCTGGCCAGTGCATTTCCTAGCTGCAAATTTGACATATTTTCAGAGACCTTGTGTTTAAAAAAATTGCAACTGAAAAATAATTGTCTAAAAATATTCAAAGGATATATGTCAGTCCTTATTTTACATAAACTTTCAGTTGTCAGTATTTCACACTTGACTTCTGTGAGTTTTCCTATTCTGTTAGCTTTTGTGATAGCCCTTTCTTCTCTGTCTCATATAACCTGTTTAGTTTCAACTTGATCTGCTTATACTGGACCCTAGTGGTTAACTGTTCACATTCACCGCCACTTCATCATCTGCTCTTTTATCATCCTAGATGAGTAATTTTAACAATTTCCATTTCTTTAGTTATGATATCTATGTTATTATCTCTGTGACAGCAGACAAATCTCCATACCACCTCCAAACTACCATGTCTCGGTTCTCCACGGGCACAATTCCTTTTTCCCAGTCTCCTAGTCTACTTTATTTGCTTCATCTCTCATCTAAATATCATCATCTCTATAAAGATCCTGCATTTTACTCCTCTATGAACTTAATGCTTTTCCTTAAACCTGAAATGTTATCTTCTCCATCTGGAAACTTGCTGTTCATCCTTCAGAGCCCAGAGCTGATGTCACCTTCTTTGTGAAGCTTTCTATGGTATTCCTCATAATAATTACCTTATTCATCTGTGTTCCCATAGCATATATATACACATGTGGCCCAAAGCATTTATCACATTATAAAAGAGGATTTTCATGTTTGTTTTTCTATTACACTTTTATAACAAATTGATTTTGTCATGTTTGTCTTTCCATTAAACTTTAAACTTCTCTGTAGCAGGTACCTATTAATCTTTCGTCCTCCAAGACCCAACAGCACGCTTGACACAAAGTTGGCTCTCAGTGCAGACTTGAGGAATGAAGGAATATGGAATGGGTTAGAGATTAAGTAGGTTTAAATGGAGCAGGCTAAGAAATGATACATTTCTTTAACTTACTATTAATCCTTTACATTTTTATAGCCCTTTAAACTTTCAAACCATAACCAGGCACATGATTTTATACTCTCATTGCAAGTTGGGTGGAGTAGGAATTATTTCTTGCGTCTTACAAAAGGCAAGAGAAAGCAAAATACTCAAGAGGATCTAGTGACGTAGCTATGGAATTATGATCAGAGTTTAGTCTTTTAGATTTCTCTGCAGTGCTCTTGAAGTTTTAAAAATGAGAATGATAACCCTGTTCTTAAGTTTAATATTTATTGAAAATAGATATTATTTTAATTACAATAAATGTAAGTATTTAGTTGTCCAAAATGTAGACAATTAATTTAGCTCCTTGCTGCGGTTTTATTTCTAGATTCCATATAAGCCACTTTATATGTATATACAACTACATGTATGCATAAAATTATAACTGATAAGAAAAGAGGACATGAATTTGAAGGAGAGTATGGGAAAATTTGGAGCGAGGAAAGGTGAGGCAGATATGTTTTAATTAAAATACAATCTTGAGAGGTTGGAGAGATAGCTTCACTAACTGTTCTTCCAGAAGTCCTGAGTTGAATCCTAGTAACCTCATGGTGACTCACAACTGTCTACAATGGTAACTGATGTGCTCTTCTGGTACGAAGATGTATATGCAGATAGAACACTCATATACATAAAAAATAAATCTTAAAAATGTTTTAAAAATACAATCTCAAAAATAAATATAAAACATTTTTCAAAAAGGACACGGAAACCCCTTTTATTTTTACTTAAAATTCATATAACACATAAATGTATATTACATAAGCTAATATAAAATATAAATGTTATACATACTTATATAATTTAAATAAAGTTATTGTACTGTTTTTTGTTGTTGTTGTTTGTGCCAACTTGATACAGGCTGGAGTTAGCACTGAGAAAGGAGCCTTTCTTAAGGAAATGCCTCCATGAAATCCAACTGTAAGGCATTTTTTCAATTAGTGATCAAGAGTGGGAGAACCCATTGTGGGTGGTACCATCCTTGGGCTCGTAGTCTTGGGTTCTATAAGAAAGCAAGCTGAACAAGGCAGGGGAAGCAAGCCAGTAGGTAACATCCCTCCATGACCTCTGCAACAGCTCCTGTTTCCTAACATGCTTGAGTTCCAATTCTGACTCTCTTTGGTGATGAACAGCAATGTGGAAATGTAAGCTGAATAAATCCTTTCCTCCCCAACTTGCTTCTTGGTCATGATGTTTGTGCAGGGATAGAAACCTTGACTAAGACATTTATGTTACTTGGGGAGATTATACTCCCCCCAAAAGCCAAGATTACCAACAGGCAGGCAACAGAATCAGAGTAACCCCTGATAAGTTGTTGAGGGATCCCTAGGAAGACCAAGCTGCATATCTGCTATATATGTGTGGGGATGGGGACTAGGTCCAGCCAGTATGTTATTTGGTTGGTGGGTCAGTCTCTAAGAGGTTAGTTGTCTTTGTTGGTTTTCTTGTGGAGTCCCTATCTATCCCATCTGGGTTCCTCAATCCTTTCCCCAACTCTTCCACAAGACTTCTTGAGCTCCTTCTAATGTTTGGCTGTGGGTCTCTGCATTTGGTTCAGGCAGCTGCTGGGTGAATTCTCTCAGAGGACAGTTATGCGAGGTTCCTGTCTGCAAGCATAACAGAGTATCATTAATAGTGTCAGGGGATTGCCTCTTGCTCATGGGATGGATCTCAAGTTGAGCCATCATTGGTTGGCCATTCCCTCAGCCTCTTTCATGTCTTCTATATATGATGTGGAAGGTCCACCCATATAATCGTAGCAATGTTGTTACCTATTGGGCCTGCACAATGATAATACTAGTTGATATACCAATGTGTGTGTAGGCGAAATCACAAGTTGCCATCTTTAGATGAAAAGCTGAAAGGGAAGATGAGTATTCCCTTGACCAGTTATACAGTTCCAAGTGGTCAGCCCTAAACACATACATATATGAAAACCAACAAATGAACTCAGCAGAATAATAAAAATAATAAAGAACCTATTATGAATTCCATACGTGGGGCATGGAAGGAGTTTTATAGATGAGAGAGAAGTGTGTAAATGATGTAAATACCATACTCATGCATGGAATTTTTTTTAAAAAAATTTAAAGCTTTAAATTTACTTGTTTTTGAAAAAATATTTCACTATGTATCTCAGGCTGGTATGGAGTTTGCTATCCTCCTACCTCCATTTATCTAACTTGATACTTTCTTATTTAATTCTCACAAAAAGCTCTATGAAGTATCTTCATTTAAAAATGTAAAACCTGGGATTTAAAGAGTTAATAAAAGTGTGCACTGTTATAAAATGGGTATTCTGCACAGCTAAAAGTTCTTGTTATTTCAAAGCTTATAACTTATTATTATTATTTTTTTGCATTAGGTTTTTCAGTAAAGTTGACTTTAGTGTTTAAAGCAGTGTTAAGTTCATAGCAAATTTGATTGAGAAGACAGTATCAATAAAGCTCCCCTCCTTTTCTTTTCTTTTCTTTTCTTTTCTTTTCTTTTCTTTTCTTTTCTTTTCTTTTCTTTTCTTTTCTTTACATTTTATGATACTATATTTGCTTTTATTTATTTTTTTCCATTTTTATTAGCTATTTACTTCATTTACATTTCACATGTTCTCTCGAAGATCCCCTAAACCCTCCGCCATCCGCCACCCTGCTCTCCTACCCACCCCACCCACTCCTCCCCTATTGGCCCTGGCGTTCCCCTGTACTGGGGCATATAAAGTTTGCATGACCAAGGGGCCTCTCTTCCCAATGATGGCCTAATAGGCCATCTTCTTCTATATATGCAGCTAGAGACATGGGCTCTGGGGGTACTAGTTAGTTCATGTTGTTCTTTCACCTATAGGGTTGAAGACCCCTTCAGCTCCTTGGGTAGTTTCTCTAGCTCCTTCCTTGGGAACCCTGTGATCCATCTAATAGCTGACTGTGAGCATCCACTTCCGTGTTTGCCAGGCACTGGTATAGTCTCACAGGAGACAGCTATATCAGGGCCCTTTCAGCACTATCTTGTTGGCATATGCAATAGTGTCTATGTTTGGTGGCTGATTATGGGATGGATCCCCGGCTGCTGCAGTCACTGGTTGGTCCATCCTTTAGATTCAGCTCCTCACTTGATCTCTGTAACTCCTTCAATGTGGGCTTTGTTCTTAATTCTAGGAAGGGGTGAAGTGTCCACATTTTTATCTTCCTTCTTCTTGAGTTTCATGTGTTTAGTAAATTTGTATCTTGGGTAGTCTAGGCTTCTGGGCTAATATCCACTTATTAGTGAGTACATGTTATGTGAGTTCTTTTGTGATTGGGTTACCTCACTCAGGATGACACCCTCCAGATCCATCCATTTCCCTAGGAATTTCATGAATTCATTGTTTTTAATAGTACTCCATTGTGTAAATGTACCACATTTTCTGTATCCATTCCTCTGTTGAGGGACATCTGGGCTCTTTCCAGCTTCTGGCTATTATGAATAAGGCTGCTATGAACATGGTGGAACATGTGTCCTTATTAACAGATGGAACCTCTTCGGGATATATGCCCAGGAGAGGTATTGCAGGATCTTCCAGTAGTACTATGTTCACTTTTCTGAGGAACTGCCAGACTGATTTCCAGAGAGGTTGAACGAGCTTGCATTCCCACCAACAATGGAGGAGTGTTCCCCTTTCTCCACATCCACGCCAGCATCTGCTGGCACCTGAATTTTTGATCTTAGCCATTCTTACTGGTGTGAGGTGGAATCTCAGGGTTGTTTTGATTTTCATTTCCCTGATGATTAAAGATGTTGAACATTTTTTCATGTGCTTCTCAGCCATTTGTTATTCCTCAGTTGAGAATTCTTTGTTTAACTCTGTGCCCCACTTTTTTTATTAGGGAAATTCTTCATTTACATTTCAAGTGTTACTCCCAAAGTCCCCTACACCCACCCCCACCCTGCTCCCCTATCCTCCCCCTCCCACCATTTGGCCCTGGAATTCCCCTGTACTGGGGCATATAAACATTGCTAGACCAAGGGCCTTTCTTCCCGAATAATGGCCAACTAGGCCATCTTTTTTTTTTCTCTTTATTAGATATTTTCTTCATTTACATTTCAAATGTTATCCAGAAATTTCCCCTTACCCTCCCGCATCCCCGCCCTGCTCCCCTACCCACCCCCTCCCACATAATGGCCCTGGCGTTCCCCTGTACTGGGGCATATAAAGTCTGTATGACCAAGGGGCCTCTCCTCCCAATGATGGCCATCCAGGCCATCTTCTTCCATATATGCAGCTAGAGACATGAGCGCAGGGGGAACTAGTTAGTTCATGTTATTCTTCCACCTATAGGGTTGAAGACCCCTTCAGCTCCTTGGGTACTTTCTCTAGCTCCTTCCTTGGGAGTCCTGTGTTCCAACTAATAGCTGACTGTGAGCAACCACTTTCGTGTTTGCAAGGCACTGGCCATCTTCTAATACATATGCAGCTAGAGACATGAGCTCTGGGGGTTCTGATTAGTTCATATTGTTGTTCCATCTATATGGTTGCAGACCCCTACAGCTCTTGGGTACTCTCTAGCTCCTA
Source organism: Mus minutoides (assembly GCA_902729485.2). Classification (NCBI taxonomy): domain Eukaryota; kingdom Metazoa; phylum Chordata; class Mammalia; order Rodentia; family Muridae; genus Mus; species Mus minutoides. The sequence goes on from LR753324.1 coordinate 619,539, forward strand.
CATTGGGGACCCTGTGTTCTGCCCTATAGATGGTTGTGAGCATCCACTTCTGTATTTGTCAGTGACTGTCAAAGCCTGCCAGGAGACAGCTATATCAGGGTTCTTTCAGCAATATCCTGCTGGTGTGTGCAGTAGTGTCTGCATTTGGTGGCTGATTATGTGATGGACCACCCAGGTGGTGCCCAACTTTTTAATGGGGATATTTGATTTTCTGGTGTCCAGCTTCTTGAGTTCTTTATATATATTGGATATCAGCCTCCTATCTGATTTAGGATTGGTAAAGATCCTTTCCCAATATGTTGATGGCCCTTTTGTCTTGTTGAGAGTATCTTTTGCCTTAAAGAAGCTTTGCAACTTTATAAGGTCCCATTTGTCAATTCTTGATCTTACTGCACAAGCCTTTGCTGATCAATTCAGGTTTTTTTCCCCAGTGCCCATATCTTTGAGGCTTTCCCCCACTTTCTCCTCTATATGTTTCAGTGTCTCTGGTTTTATGTGGAGATCCTTCAACCACTTAGACTTGACCTTAGTACAAGGAGATAAGAATGGATCAATTCCCAGTCTTCTACATGATAACCATTTGTGCCACCACCATTTGTTGAAAATGCTATCTTTTTTCCACTGGATAGTTTTAGCTCCCTTGTCAAAGATCAGGTGACCATAGGTGTGTGGATTCATTTCTGGGTCTTTGATCCTATTCCATTGATCTACCTGTCTGTTGCGGTACCAGTACCATGCAGCTTTTATTACAATTGCTCTGTAGTACAGCTTGAGGTCAGGCCTGGCAATTCCACCAGAGGTTCTTTTATTGTTGAGAAGAGTTTTTGCTAGTCTAGGTTTTTTGTTATTCCAGATGAACTTGCAAATTGTCTTTTCTAGATCATTGAAGAATTGAGTTGGAATTTTGATGGGGATTGCATTGAATCTGTAGATTGCTTTAGGCTTGATAGCCATTTTTACTATATTGATTCTGCCAATCCATGAGCATGGGAGATCCTTCCATCTTCTGAGATCTTCCTCAATTTCTTTCATCACAGACTTGAAGTTCTTATCATACAAATCTTTCACTTCCTTTGTTAGAGTCACACCAAAATATTTTATATTGTTAGTGACTATTGTGAAGGGTGTTGTTTCCCTGATCTCTTTCTCGACCCACTTATCCTTTGTATAGAGAAAGGCCATTGATTTGTTTGAGTTAATTCTATATCCAGCTACTGCACTGAAGCTGTTTATCAGGTTTAGGAGTTCTCTGGTGGAGTTTTTGGGGTCACTTATATAAACTATCATATCATCTGCCAATAGCGATAATTTGACTTCTTCCTTTCCAATTTGTATCCCCTTGACCTCCTTTTGTTGTCGAATCGCTCTGGCTAGGACTTCAAGTACTATATTGAATAGGTAGGGAGAAAGTGGGCAGCCTTGTCTGGTCCCTGATTTTAATGGGATTGCTTCCAGTTTCTCTCCATTTAATTTGATGTTGGCCACTGGTTTGCTGTAGATTGCTTTTATCATGTTTAGGTAAGGGCCTTGAATTCCTGATCTTTCCAAGACCTTTACCATGAATGGGTGTTGGATTTTGTCAAATGCTTTCTCAGCATCTAAGGAGATGATCATGTGGTTTTTACCTTTGAGTTTGTTTATATAGTGTATTACATTGATGGATTTCCATATATTAAACCATCCCTGCATTCCTGGGATGACGCTTACTCGGTCATGATGGATGATCATTTTGATGTGTTCTTGGATTCAGTTAGTGAGAATTTTGTTGCGTATATTTGAGTCAATATTCATAAGGGAAATTCGTCTGAAGTTCTCTATCTTTGCTGTGTCTCTATGAGGTTTAGGTATCAGAGTAACTGAGGCTTCATAGAATGAATTGGGTAGTGTGCCTTCAGATTCTATTTTGTTGAATAGTTTGAGAAGAACTAGAATTAGGTCTTCCTTGAAGGTCTGCTATAACTCTGCACTGAACACATCTTGTCCTGGGATTTTTTTTTTTTTTTTGGTTGGGAGACTATTAATGACTGCTTCTATTTCTTTAGGAGATATAGGACTGTTTAGGTCATTAATCTGATCCTAGCTTAACTTTGGTACTTGGTATCTGTCTAGAAAGTTATCCATTTCCTCTAGATTTTCCAAATTTTTGATTATAACCTTTTGTAGAAGGATCTAATAGTGTTTTGAATTTCCACAGGATCTGTTGTTATATCTCCCTTTTCATTTCTGATTTTGTTAATTAAGATGCTATCCCTGTGCCCTTTAGTGAGTCTGGCTAAGGGTTTATCTATCATGTTGACTATCTCAAAGAACCAGCTCCTGGTGTGATTGATTCTTTGAATAGTTCTTTTTGTTTCCACGTGGTTGATTTCACCCCTGAGTTTGATTATTTCCTGCAGTCTACTCCTCTTAGGTGAATTTGCTTCCATTTGTTCTAGAGCTTGTAGATGTGCTGCCAATCTACTAGTGTATGCTCTCTCCATTTTTTTTTTTTTTGTAGGAGCTCAGAGCTATAAGTTTACCTCTTAGGAATTCTTTCATTGTGTCCCATAAGTTTGGGTGTGTTGTGGCTTCATTTTCATTAAACTCTAGAAAGTCTTTAATTTCTTTCTTTATTTCTTCCTTGACCAAGTTATCATTGAGTAGAATGTTGTTCAGTTTCCACTTGAATGATGGTGTTCTGCTAATTATGTTGTTATTGAAGAACAGCCTTATTCCATAGTGCTCTGATAGGATGCATGGGACAATTTCAATATTTTTGAATCTGCTGAGACCTGTTTTGTGGCCAATTATGTGGTCAATTTTGGAGAAGGTGCCATGAGGTGCTGAGAAAAAGGTATATCCTTTTGTTTTAGGATGAAATATTCTGTAGATATCTGTTAAGTCCATTTGTTTCATAGCCTCTGTTAGTTGGACTGAATCTCTGTTTAGTTTCTGTTTCCAGGATCTGTCCATTAATGAGAGTGGGGTGTTGAAGTCTCCCACTATTATTGTGTGAGGTGCAGTGTGTGCTTTGAGCTTTACTAAGGTTTCTTTAATGAATGTGGCTGCTCTTGCATTTGGAGCATAGATATTCAGAATTGAGAGTTCATCTTGGAAGATTTTGCCTTTGATGAGTATGAAGTTCCCCCTTTGTCTTTTTTGATAATTTTGGGTTGAAAGTTTATTTTATTCGATATTAGAATGGCTACCCCAGCTTTTTTCTTTGGATCGTTTGCTTGGAAAATTGTTTTCCAGCCCTTCACTCTGAGGTAGTGTCTGTCTTTTTTCCTGAGGTGTGTTTCCTGTAAGCAGCAAAACGTTGGGTTCTTTTTGTGTAGCCAGTCTGATAGTCTATGTCTTTTTTCGGGGAATTGAGTCCATTGACATTAAGAGATATTAAGGAACAGTAATTGTTGCTTCCTGTCATTTTTGTTTTAAGAGTTGGAATTCTGTTCTTGTGGCTCTCTTCTTTTAGGTTTGTTGAAGGATTACTTTCTTGCTTTTTCTGGGGCAGAATTTCTGTCTTTGTATTGGTGTTTTTCTGTTATTATCCTTTGAAGGGCTGGATTCGTGGTAAGATATTGTGTGAATTTGAATTTGTCATGGAATACTTTGGTTTCTCCATCTATGGTAAATGAGAGTTTTGCTGGGTATAGTAGCCTGGGCTGGCATTTGTGTTCTCTTAGTGTCTGAATAATATCTGTCCTTGATCTTCTGGCTTTCATAGTCTCTGGTGAAAAGTCTCTAGTAATTCTAATAGGCCTGCCTTTATATGTTAGTTGACCTTTTTCCCTTACTGCTTTTAATATTCTGTCTTTATTTAGTGCGTTTGTTGTTCTGATTATTATGTGTCGGGAGGAATTTCTTTTCTGGTCCAGCTTATTTGGAGTTCTGTAGGTTTCTTGTGTGTTTATGGGCATTTCATTCTTTAGCTATGATAAGTTTTCTTCTATAATTTTGTTGAAGATATTTGCTGGCCCTTTAGTTTGAGAGTCTTCATTCTCATCTAGTCCTATTATCCTTAAGTTTGGTCTCCTCATTGTGTCCTGTATTTCCTGGATATTTTGCGTTAGGATCTTTTTGCATTTAGCATTTTCTTTGAATGTTGTGTCTATGCTCCCTATAGAATCTTCAGTGCCTGAGATTCTGTCTTCAATCTCTTGTATTCTGTTGCTGATGCTCGTATCTATGGTTCCTGCTTTTTTCCCTATGGTTTCTATATCCAGGGTTCTCTCCTTTTGGGTTTTCTTTATTGTTTCTAATTCCATTTTTAGGTCCTGGATGGTTTTGTTCAATTCCATCACCTGTTTGGTATTCTTTTCCTGTAACTCTCTCAGTTGTTTATCTGTGTTTTCCTGTATTTCCTTTTATAGTCCTCCATCATTATCATGAACAGTGACTTTAGTTCCATGTCTTGCTTTTCCGGTGGGATGTTGTATCTAGGACTTTACATGTTGGGAGAGTTTAGATCTGCTGATGCCAAGTACCCTTGGTTTCTGTTGCTTCTGTTCTTATGCTTGCCTCCTGTCATCTCTGCCCGAGGAGACCAGGTGCTGGAGCAGACCAGAAGGGACTCGCTGTCCTGGCCTGGGCCCTTGTCTATCTCCCAGCTGTCAACTCAAGTCCCACGTGATTGGACTGGAACAGATGTTGTGTTCCTCTCACCAGTGGTCCCAAGATTGCCAGGAGAGTTCTGCCAGGAACCTGGGCGAGTGCACAGTCCCCAGGCCCTGCTCCAGGTGCTGGAGTGCTGTGGACCAGAAGGGGTTCTGTCTCCTGGCTGCAGACTCAAGTCCCACGTGATTGGACTGGAATAGATGTGTATTCCTCTCACCAGTGTTCCCGAGATTGCCAGGAGAGTCCCACCTAGAACCTGGGCAAGTGCACAGCCCCAAAGCCCTGCACCCTGCAGTGGAGTGGTGTGGACCGGAAGTAGTCCGCTGTGCGCCCCCCCCCCTGTCTATCTCCTGGCTGCAGACTCAGGTCCCATGTGATTGGACTGGAACAGATGTTGTGTTCCTCTCACCAGTGGTCCCAAGATTGCCAGGAGAGTCCGGCCGGGAACCTGGGTGAGTGCACAGACCCCCGGGCCCTGCTGCTCCCCTCCTTTTCACATATATAACATTTTGCTACATCTCTAGGCTGTGTTTGTTAGTTGATGACCCTGCATTTTGACATCATCATCCAGAGTATATAATTAGCGCTTAGATTCATACTTAGTGCTGTGCATTTGGAAAAATATGTAATACATATAGCCAACATTTAGAGTATTGTAGTATTCATAGTTTTGCCCTAAAAATCTTCTGCATCTAGTCTATTTACTCATTCCTTTACTCCTCCAAGCCCTGACAACCACTGTCTCCATAATCTTGCCTTTTCCAGGATGGCAAAGAGCCTGGAGCTTTCTCAGATTACTAATATGGATTTAAGTGTGCTTCATGTCTTAAAAATACACATATACACATCCAGCAATGGATCAGACTTGAAGGCCAAAAATAAACGCACAAATTTATGGTCAATTTATTTTGACAAAGATGCCAAGAACACACAATGGGAAAGGGACTGTCTCCTCAATAAATGCCATTGCAGAAACTTGATATCACATGAATAACAATTAAATCATGCCTTTATTTAACAGCTATACTAAAATTAAGTTGGAATGGATAAAAGGCTTAAATATAATACCCCAAACTACAACATTACTAGAAGGAAGACAAGAGAAATATCTGTGGCATTAGTTTAGAAAATTATTTTTAAAAATATTCCCCTCCCCCAAAGCACAGACAATGAAAATAAAAGGAGGCTAATGGAATTTCATTAAACTGAGCAGGTTCAACCCATCAGGGAAGCAACTAACAATGAAGATCCAAGCCATAGAGGAGGAACCATATTTGCATAGAAATTTCACAAAAGAATCCACACAAAACACCAACAAATATGAAAAAAATGCTCACTAAACATTAAGTAAGTGGGAATTAAAATCATAATGAACTATCACTTCACTCCAGTGATAATGGCAGTTATGAAGAAGACCAGATATTATAAGTATGGAAAAGGATGTAGAGAAATGTAAACTGATGCACATTGCTCATTGTGTGGAACAGCATGGAGTCCTTCCAAAAGGAAAATAGAATTGCCATATAATCAAGCAATTCTACTACTAAGCAGATATATAAAATATTTGAAATCATCGCACTAAAGAGATTTTTTCATTCTCATATACATTACAATATTGTAGTGTTATTCATTATTACTAAGATGAAATCAATGCAAATTCCCACCAGTGTAAACACATTATACAGCTTAAAAAAGAAAGGGAATCTATCATTTGGGACAACATAGATGAATATAAAAGATTCATCTTTACATTCCCTATGTGAAAAAAATCAGGTCCAGAGCAAAGACTGTAGGTGATATTATTTATATGTGCAACCTTTAAAAGTTGGAGTTTTAGATGTATAGATAGAATGCTTATCATCAGAATTCAGAAGAGATGTACCCAGTTTTATTAACTGATTTAATGTTAACAGAACAGAGTAAGAATAGACAGGAACCAATAAGAAATTGTTCATCCAAGAATAAGAAATGTTGGTAAAATAGGTTTTTAAGACACATAGCAAAACTGTTAACTAATAATAAACTAATAAACTAATGTTTATTTTCAAATTGTTAAAAGAATAGATTTCTAATGTTGTCAGTATCAGAAATAAGTACCTGCAGATATGTTTATCATTCAGCAATGTATATATGGATCAATATATTTTATCACTCCCCATATATACAATTATTATTTGTTCAAGATTTTGTTTCTCATCTCTGTAACTGAGACAAACTTATTTTTTTTTCCTGTTTTACAACACGGTGAAAGATGACATAATCATATCCTTGTGGGTTTAGTATACCTCATGTACAAAAACATATCAGGCATGGCCTATTTGTGCAGTAATACCTTTTTAGAGGAGAAAAAGTTTACTCTGGTTCACAATTTGAAGGCACATATCCCAACAATAAGAAACTACAATTGGAAGAAATCTGAGACAATTGGATACATTGCATTCATAGTCAAGAAACAATTTTTTAACTACAATTTTAATTTACCTACAGGTTATTAATGTATTTGTAGTTTATTCCTTCCTGAGTCGACTTTGTTAAATTAATTCTTTCTTAGAAATGATCCAATTCTCCAACCACCGATCTTATGTCATGTTTATACATCATATTTCAGTTCATTTGAGAAAAAGTGTCACTCTGTAGCCCTGGCTATCCTATGACACATTGGAATTATACAATTTTCTTGACTATATTTGTATCTTTGTCTTTTTATACGAATTTAAAAAATTCTGAAGCTTACTGTGTAGTTAAGGCTGTCCTTGGACTCACAACAGTTCTGCCTCTATATCTCAGCTTGATATACATTGATTCAATGACTTGTAAGCATTTATTCCATTTTATATTTCTTATGTTTATTTGTAGATTTTCTTTAAACATTGGTCTTACATGCATAACTGCTGTACTAACTTTTTCAGAGAACTAGACTTTAATCCTCCTCTTTTGGCTTCCCAAGCTGCTGGAATTACAGGCAAGCAATGCCACGCTCAGATGTTTTATTAGCTTCTCCATTTGCTTTTTTTATGTAGAGCCAGATGCTATCTGTTAAGTGTCAGTTGTTTCATTTTCAAGTTTTTCCAGCTGTTTGGTAAAATACCAATTATTAAAAATTAAATCATATAAAACTGCAAGTGAATAAAGTATATGAAAGATATGAAAACCTAACAGAATAAGCACTCAAAAGCCATCATTCAACATCTTATGTTTTGTTATTGTTTATGCTTTAGAGAATATATATATATATATATATATATATATATATATATATATATATGAGGAGCTACTTATTGTGCATCTTTTTTTTCCAGTAAAAAAGCTATATATATTAGGGCTTGATTTAGTGGTTTTGGTAATTCTCAAGATCTATGAAAAGGGTAACACTATAATAAACTTTTGACTACACAGCATCTGTAGACGTTGAATTTTAAATACAACAGTTATCCTTCCCATGTTCACAATTATTGTCTGGGTAAGCAAATAAGTCACTCATATCATTGACAAGTAGGCCAATATTTTTCACATGTGCTCAGGAGGAATAGTTATTCTTTAGTTGGTGGGTTTAGTGTGTGTTTAAAAATGGTTCTGGGTTTTTCTGAGTATTAGCTTCACAGAGAAGTAGACTATAAGTTTGGAGTTTCCACAAATCCTTTTGTACCTAACACAGTTAGCTTACCCCTTTCAACATTGGCACAACAGTAGCATACTTATCAAAAGGAACAGCATTGACATATCAATATACAAGCCTAAAGTTTACATTAAGATTCACACTTGCTCTTTTAATTTTGAGGGGTGTTGACAAATGTAGAAACACAAGCATATACAGCCATATTATCATAGAGAATAGCTTTAGTCATCTAAAATCCCTTCTGTGTTGAATACTTGTCCCCCTCCTAAACCTCTGGAAGCCCACTAAGTTATTTTAAACTGTCTTCAAAATTTTACTTACCCCAAAATACATAAAAGTATTTAGCCATTTTCAAAATGACCATTTTTATTTATTTATTTTTTCATACCAAGTGGCACTTTATTAAAGGCTGAGGTGGATAGCTGTCTTTTTTTTTCAATATTTTTTATTAGATATTTTCTTAATTTACATTTCAAATGCTATCCGTAATGTTCCCTCCCCCCTCCCCCCACCATGTTCCCCTGCCCACCCACTCCCACTTCTTGGCCCTGGCATTCCCCTGTATTGGGGTATATAAAGATTGCAATACCAAGGGTCCTCTTCTCCTAATGATGGCCAACTAGGCTATCTTCTGCTACATATGGAGCTAGAGACACGAGTTCTGGGGGTTCTGATTAGTTCATATTGTTGTTCCTCTTCTAGGGTTGCAGACCCCTTCAGCTCCTGGGGTTCTATCTCTAGCTTCTCCAATGTGGGCCCCGTGCTCCCTCTTAAGGATGATTGTGAGCATCCACTTCTGTGGGAGTCAGTTATATCATGGTCCCTTCAGTAAACACTTACAGTCCTATGCGATAGTGTCTGAGTTTAGTGACTGATTATGGGATGGATCCTTGGTGGGTTAGTCTCTGTATGGTCCATCCTTTCATCTTAGCTCTAAACTTTGCTCTGTAACTCCTTTCATGGGTATTTTGTTTCCTATTCAAAGGAGGAATGAAGTATCCACATGCTGGTCTTCCTTCTTGATTTTCCTGTGTTTGGCAGATTGTATCTTGGGTATTCTAAGTTTCTGGGCTAATATCCATTTATCATTGAGCGCATGTCCAATGACTTTTTTTGTGATTGGGTTACCTCACAAAGGATTATGGCCTCCAGATTCATCCATTTGCCCAAGAATTTCATAAATTCATTTTTTAATAGCAGAATAGTACTCCATTGTGTAAATGTACCACATTTTCTGTATCCATTCCTCTGTCGAGGGACATCTGGGTTCTTTCCAACTTCTGGTTATTATAAATAAGGCTGCTATGAACATAGTGGAACATGTGTCCTTTTTACCAGTTGGAACATCTTCTGGGTATATGCCCAGCAGAGGTATTGCAGGATCTTTCGGTAGTACTATGTCCAATTTTCTGAGAAAATGCCATACTGACTTCCAGAGTGGTTGTACAAGCTTGCAATCCCACCAGCAATGGAGCTGTGTTCCTCTTTCTCCACATCCTCGCCAGCATCTGCTGTCACCTGAATTTTTGATCTTAGCCATTCTGACTGGTGTGAGGTGCCATCTCAGGATTGTTTTGATTTGCATTTCCCTGATGATTAATGATGTTGAACATTCTTTTTTTTACTACTTTTATTAGATATTTTCTTCATTTACATTTCAAGTGTTATCCAGCTAGTTCCCTATATCCTCCCCCCTCCCGGCCCTGCTCCCCTACCCACCCACTCCCACCCCTTGGCCCCTGCGTTCCCCTGTATTGGGGCATATAAAGTCTGCATAACCAAGGGGCCTCTCTTCCCACTGATGGCCAACTAGGNCCTTGGGTACTTTCTCTAGCTCCTTCTTCCTTGGGAACCCTGTGTTCCATCTAATAGCTGACCGTGAGCTTCCACCTCCATGTTTGCCAGGCATTGGTATATTTTCCCCTGAGACCTCTATATCCGGGCCCTTTCAGCACCATCTTGCTGGCATATGCTATAGTGTCTATGTTTGGTGACTGATTGTGGGATGGATCCCAACATTTTTTCAGATGTTTCTCAGCCATTCAGAATTCCTCAGTTGAGAATTCTTTGTTTAGCTCCGTACCCCATTTTTTAATGGGGTTATTCGTTTTTCTGGAGTCCAGCTTCTTTAGCTCTTTATAGATGTTGGATATTAGTCCCATATCAGATTTAGGATTGGTAAAAATCCTTTCCCAATCTGTTGGTGGCCTTTTTGTCTTGCTGACTGTGTCTTTTGCCTTACAGAAACTTTGCAATTTCATAAGGTCCCATTTGTCAATTCTTGATCTGACCACACAGGCCATTGCTGTTCTGTTTAGGAATCTTTCCCCTGTGCCTACACCTTCGAGGGTTTTCCCCACTTTCTCCTCTATAAATTTCAGTGTCTCTGGTTTTATGTGGAGGTCTTTGATCCACTTAGACTTAAGCTTTGTACAAGGGGATAAGAATGGGTCAATTCCCATTCTTCTACATGATAACCGCCAATTGGGCCAGCACCATTTGTTGAAAATGCTGTCCTTTTTCCACTGGATGGTTTTAGCTCCCTTGTCAAAGATCAAGTGTCCATAGGAGGGGCACTTCATACTCATATTCTATCTTTATTTAGTGCATTTGTTGTTTTGATAATTATGTGTCGGGAGGTATTTATTTTCTGTTCCAGTCTATTTGGAGTTCTGTAGGCTTCTTGTATGTTCATGGGCATCTCTTTCTTTAGGTTTGGGAAGTTTTCATCTATTATTTTGTTGAAGATATTTGCTGGCCCTTTAAGGTGAAAATCTTCTTTTTCATCTACTCCTAATATCCGTAGGTTTGTTCTTCTCATTGTGTCCTGGATTTCCTGGATGTTTTGAGTTAGGATCTTTTTGCATTTTGCATTTTCTTTGATTGTTGTGCACATGTTCTCTATGGAATCTTCTGCACCTGAGATTCTCTCTTCCATCTCTTGTATTCTGTTGCTGATGCTCACATCTATGGTTCCTGATTTCTTTCCTAGTGTTTCTATCTCCAAAGTTGTCTCACTTTAGGTTTTCTTTATTATTTCTATTTCCCTTTTTAGGTCCTGGATGGTTTTGTTCAATTCCATTACCTGTTTGGTTGTGTTTTCCTGTAGTCCTTTAAAGGATTTTGTGTTTCCTCTTTAAGGGCTTTTACCTCTTTAGCAGTGTTCTCCTGCATTTCTTTGAGTGAATTATTCATGTCCTTCTTAATGTCCTTCTTAATGTCCTCTACCAGCACCATGAGATATGATTTTTGGGTGTGTTGGGGTATCCAGGACTGGCTGAAGTGGGAGTGCTGGGTTCTGATGAAGGTAAGTGGTCTTGGTTTCTGTTATTAAGATTCTTATGTTTGCCTTTCGCCATCTGGTAATCTCTGGAGTTGGTTGTTATAGTTGTCTCTGGTTGGAGCTTGTTCCTCCTGTGATTCTGTTGTCCTCTGTCAGCAGACCCAGGAGCCCAGCTCTATCCTGAATCTTAGTGGTCAGAGTAGTCTCAGCCGGCGAGCTGTCCTCTTGCAGGGAAGGTGCAATGAGTTTTTGTGTTCAGATCTGCCCCTTAGGTAATGTTCAAGACCTTATATAGGGCATGTCCTAGAAGATGTGTTGCCTCTGCGGTCTGCACACTCACCTGCACAGACAGGTCTCTGTTGGACCCTTTGTAGTACCTGAGCTGACCTCAACAGACTGGTTTCTGAGGGACCTGGGACCCAATGTGGCTCTCTCACAAGTTCAGGCAGGGAAAGCCCTCCCAGGTAGAAGGAGAACTCTCTTCAGGTGGGGAGGGAGCCTGGATGTCTAGATCCCAAAGCTGGGTCTGTGGCAAAAGATGCACTGCTCAGCTGTTTGTTCACTCACCCTTTGCAGTTGTGAGCTGACCTGTGCAGGCTGGGTATGAGGGACCCTTTGTGGTCTTTGAGCTGACCTGCACAGAGTGGCTCTGAGCGACCTGGGACCCAATATCTATTTTTATTTTTTTAATTGTTCTAGTGACAGCTTGTCTGTGCCTAGCTATTTGTTTCTACTTTATAATTTCTTGAAAGTGGTGTTGTAAGCTTAACTTTTTCTCAGCCTTAATTTTAATGATAGTTCATAAATGTTTCAATCTCCCTTCTAGCCCACTACCCACCAGAGGTAGTAGAAAAGAAAGGATAAAGGGGATGTGGACCTGTTTAGAAATGTTTATTTGGAGTAAATTCCATCTGTGTTGTCAGGAAATCAGAAGGTCAGCAGCTGCAGCTCAGTCCCTTTGCAAACACTTCATGGATATGCGAGCAGTCCAATTCAGTAGTGTCAGGATAAGAGCAGCAGTGGGATGACATTATAGGAACTGCCAGGCCTCAGCTGAATCAGCACAAATCAGCAGAAGGAATTAGGACCATCAGGGACATCAGGAGAAGTTCTTGGCTATGCCTTTCTCAATGAAGTGAAGAGCAACAAAGATGTGAGACCAAGAAGTATTGCAAAGCTATCTCTCTAATCAAGCCCCTCTCACAGTCCAGTGAGTCCTATTTTAATTCCCTCCAAACATCACATGTTCTCCATGGGTCTTGCCTTACCATATGTCTTGCCTCAGCACACGAGTCTGTCTTAGCAAAGCTCCACATGAGTCCATATCAGCCAATATCCCTCTGCCAATGGGCCCAAGTCTGGAAGAGGCAAGAAACTGCCAGCACACCGCCAGAAGTTTCATGTTGGTTTTCTCTCTGTGGAGTCATGACAACTGGAGCTAAACAATGCATGTAAGGTGATCCAATACACTCATGTTCTTAGCAATGAATCCTTCATCATATGTCCTTTCACATGCTTGCTTTAGCTAAAAATCCTTTTACTTCTGTCCACTTCAGGAAAACACTCCTTCATGTGCTTGCCCCAGCAAAACACCATCCTACACAACCCACTTTCCAAAGAAACCAGAAGTTTCCATTTTAAGGTGTGCTCAAATCTCTCACTGTGATTACAAATTTGATTATTGCCAACTTTACACTTGTTAGCTTTCAGTTGATAATGTTTTGGAATTTATGCTTTTAAAACCTTTCAGTTTAGCTTGGTGGTGGTGGAGCATGTCTTTAATTTTAACACTTGGGAGCCAGAGACAGGAGGATCTATGAGTTAGAGGTCAGCCTACTCGACAGAGTGAGTTCCAGGGAAGCCGGGGCTACAAAGATAAACCCTGTCTTAAAAATCCAACCAACAACCAAATGAACAAATCAAAAGAAAACATTTTCAGTTTCTGCTGAGGAGGTGGCTCAATTGATAAAACATCTGAAGATTTGAGTCTTGACACCAACATAAGATTCCTGATACTCACATAAAAAGCCAGGTGTCACAACATGTGTTTGTAACTCAGTGTGGAAGATGAGTAGAGTGGACACAAGTAGAGATTTCTGGAACGTTCTGGCCAGACAGTCTAGCCAAATCACTAACCCAAAGGTTCAATGAGAGGCCATCAGATTCCTTGGATGGATGGTTATAGATGGTTATAAGCCACCATCTTTGTGCTGGAAATAGAACCCTGGTCCTCTTCAAGAACCAGTGTGCTCTTGACTGTGGAACGATCTCTCCAGGCTCATTCCCACTTTGACTTTGAGCAAAGATCATAATGCTGTTCTTTTTTTTTTTTTTTTTTTTTAACTACTTTTATTAGATATTTTCTTCATTTACATTTCAAGTGTTATCCAGCTAGTTCCCTATATCCTCCCCCCTCCCGGCCCTGCTCCCCTACCCACCCACTCCCACCCCTTGGCCCCTGTGTTCCCCTGTATTGGGGCACATAAAGTCTGCATAACCAAGGGGCCTCTCTTCCCACTGATGGCCAACTAGGCCATCCTC
>LR753324.1:652502-717620 GCA_902729485.2 Mus minutoides
ATCTGATGGATTTGGGAGAAATGGCTTCTCTGCAGCTTCGCTCGGGGAAATGGCTTCCAGAGACCCTATAATAAACATGTTGTGCTCCCAGGGAACTGGTTTCTCAGGTGGAGAGGCAGACTACTCCATAGCAGTTTTCTGTTGTTGTTTTTCTTGTCTTCATTTGCTTGCTGCCCTGAGCAGGTCCATTCCTGGAGTCAGCATAGAATATTTGGTTTGACAATGGTTTTTTTTGTTTTGTTTTGTTTTGTTTTGTTTGTTTGTTTTTGTTTTTCGAGACAGGGTTTCTCTGTATAGCCCTGGCTGGTTTTAAGTTCTCAGCTACCAACATTTCCCATAGAGTCCAATGTTCCATATGCAGTCTTCCCCACTCTCTGAATCTGAGACCAGACACCGACAGACCATCGTCACTCAAAAGATACTGTCAACAGGACAAAAGGGCCACCAACAGATTGGGAAAGAATCTTTACCAATCCTAAATCAGATAGGGGACTGATATCCAATATATATAAAGAACTCAAGAAGGTGGACACCAGAAAATCAAATATCCCCATTAAAAAGTGGGGCACAGAGTTAAACAAAGAATTCTCACCTGAGGAATACAGAATGGCTGAGAAGCACTTGAAAAACTGTTCAACATCCTTATTCATCAGGGAATTGTAGATCAAAACAACCCTGAGTTTCTACCTCACACCAGTAAGAATGGCTAAGATCAAAAATTCAGGTGACAACAGATGCTGGCGTGGATGTGGAGAAAGGGGAACACTCCTCCATTGTTGGTGGGAATGCAAGCTGGTTCAACCACTCTGGAAATCAGTCTGGCGGTTCCTCAGAAAATTGGACATAGTAGTACAGGAAGATCCTGCAATATCCCAACTGGGCATATATCCAGAAGATATTCCATCTGGTAATAAGGACACATGTTCCAGATACAAGTATCGTCGGAATAAGTATTATCGGTCTTTGACCTTTCTTGGGTCTACAGGGAGTTGTCTCCTTACCTATGTTTTTTAAACCATATAAATGTGTTACCTCATGATGAGTCGATAATTTTTGTTATTTATATACTTTAACCTAGGCAAATGGATGGATCTGGAGGCCATCATCCTGAGTGAAATAACCCAATCCCAAAAGAACTCACATAACATGTACTCACTGATATGTGGATATTAGCCCAGAAACCTAGACTACCCAAGACACAATTTACTAAACACATGAAACTCAAGAAGAAGGAAGATCAAAATGTGGACACATCACCCCTTCCTAGAATTAGGAACAAAGCACACATTGAAAGAGTTACAGAGATCATGTGTGAAGCTGAATCCAAAGGATGGACCCAATGACTGTGGCTGCCAGGGATCCATCCCACAATCAGCCACAAAACATAGACACTATAGCATAGGCCAGCAAGATAGTGCTGAAAGGGCCTGGATATAGCTGTCTCGGGGGAAACTATACCAATGCCTGGCAAACATGGAGGTGGAAGCTCAAAGTCAGCTATTAGATGGAACACAGGGTTCCCAAGGAAGGAGCTAGAGAAAGTACCCAAGAAACTGAAGGGATCTTCAACCCTATTGGTGGAAGAACAACCATGACCTAACTAGTACCCTGTGAGCTCATGTCTTTAGCTGCATACATAGAAGAGGATGGCCTATTTGGCCATCATTGGGAAGAGAGGCCCCTTGGTCGTGCAGACTTTATATGCCCCAATACAGGGGAACGCCAGGGCCAAGAAGTTGGAGCGGGTGGGTAGGGGAGCAGGGCCCGGAGGGGGGAGGGTATAGGGAACTTTCTGGATAACACTTTAAATGTAAATGAAGAAAATATCTCATAACAGTTGGAAAAAAAAAACCCATTTGTCAATTCTTGATCTTATAACAGAAGTTGTTGTTCTGTTTAGGAATTTTTCCCCTGTGCCCATATGTCCAAGGGTTTTCCCCACTTTCTCCTCTATAAATTTCACTGTCTCTTGTTTTATGAGGAGGTCTTTGATCCACTTAGACATGAGCTTTGTACAAAGAGATAAGAATGGATCAATTGGCTTTATTCTGCATGATAACTGCCAGTTGTGCCAGCACCAATTGTTGAAAATGCTGTCTTTTCTTCACTGGATAGTTTTAGCTCCTTTGCCAAAGATCAAATGACCATAGGTGTGTGTTCATTTCTGGGTTTTGAATTCTATTCCATTGATCTACCTGTCTTTTGCTGTACCAGTACCATGCAGTTTTATCACAATTGTTCTGTAGTACAACTTGAGATCAGGCATGGTGATTCCACCAGAGGTTCTTTTATTGTTGAGAATAGTTTTTGCTATCCTAGGTTTTTTATTATTCCAGATGAATTTGCAAATTGCCCTTTCTAAATCAGTGAAGAATAGAGTTTGAATTTTGATGGGTATTGTGTTTAATCTGTAGATTGCTTTCGGGAAGATAGCCATTTTTACTATATTAATCCTACCAATCCATGAGTATGGGAGAGCTTTCCATCTTCTGAGATCTTCTTAAATTTCTTTCTTCAGAGAATTGACATTCTTTTTTTTTCAACTTTTATTAGATATTTTCTTCATTTACATTTCACGTGTTATCCAGAAAGTTCCCTATATCCTCCCCCCTCCCGGCCCTGCTCCCCTGCCCACCCACCCGCTCCCACCCCTTGGCCCCGGCGTTCCCCTGTATTGGGGCATATAAGAGACTTGACATTCTTATCATACAAATCTTCTACTTCCTTAGTTAGATTCACACTAAGTTATTTTATATTGTTTGAGACTATTGTGAAGGGTATTGTTTCCCTAATTTCTTTCTCAGCCCATTTATCCTTAGTGTAGAGAAAGGCCATTGATTTGTTTGAGTTAATTTTATATCCAGCTAATTCACTGAAGTTGTTTATCAGGATTAGAAGTTATCTCATGGAATTGTTAGGGTCACTTATATATACTATCATATCATTTGCAAACAGTGATATTTTGACTTCTTCCTTTCCAATTTGAATACCCTTGGTCTCCTTTTGTTTTCGAATTGCTCTGGGTAGGACTTCAAGTACTATATTGAATAGGTATGGAGAAAGTGGGCAGCCTTGTATAGTCCCTGATTTTAGTAGGATTGCTTCGTGTTTCTCTCCATTTACTTTGATGTTGGCTACTGGTTTGCTGTATATTGCTTTGATTATGTTTAGGATGGGCCTTGAATTCCTGATCTTCCCAAGACTTTTAACACGAATGGGTGTTGGATTTTGTCAAATGCTTTCTCAGCTTCTAAGGAGATGATCATGTGGTTTTTATCTTTGAGTTTGTTTTTATAGTGTATTACGTTGATGGATTTCCGTATATTAAACCATCCCTGCATCCCTGGGATGAAGTCTACTTGGTCATAATGGATGATAGTTTGGATGCTGTTTGAGGGGATTTTATTGCATCGTTATTCATGAGATAAATTGGTCTGAAGTACTCTTTCTTTGTTGGATCTTTTTGTGGTTTAGGTAGCAGAGTAATTTTGGCTTCATAGAATGAATTGGGTAGAGTACATTTTGTTTCTATTTTGTGGAATATTTTGAGAGGAATTGGAATTAGGTCTTCTTTGAAGGTCTGATAGAACTCAGCACTAAACCCATCTGGTCGTGGGCTTTTTTTGGTTGGGAGACTATTGATGACTGCTTCTATTTCTTTAGAGGAAATGGGACTGTTTAGATCATTCATTTGATCCTGATTTAACTTTGGTACCTGGTATCTGTATAGGAAGTTGTCCATTTCATCCACGTTTTCCAGTTTTGTTCAGGATAGCCTTTTGTAGTTGGATCTGATGATGTTTTGGATTTCTTCAGGTTCTGTTGTTATGTCTCCTTTTTCATTTCTGATTTTGTTAATTAGAATACTGTCCCTGTGCCCTCTAGTTAGTCTGGCTAAGGGTTTATCTATCTTGTTGATTTACTCAAAGAACTAACTCCTGGTTTGGTTGATTCTTTGAATAGTTCTTTTTGTTTCCACTTGTTTGATTTTGGCCCTGAGTTTGATTATTTCCTGCCATCTACTCCTTTTGGGTGAATTTGCTTCCTTTTGTTCTAGAGCTTCTAATTGTACTGTCAGGCTGTTAGTGTATGCTCTCTCTAATTTCCTTTTGGAGGCATTCAGGGCTATCAGTTTTCCTCTTAGGACTGCCTTCATTGTGTCCCATAAGTTTGGGTATGTTGTGGCGTCATTTTCATTAAACGCTCAAAAGTCTTTAATTTCTTTTTTTATTTCTTTCTTGACCAAGGTATTATTGAGTAGAGTGTTGTTCAGTTTCCATGTGAATGCTGGCTTTCTATTATTAATGCTGTTATTGAAGATCAGCCTTAGTGCGTGATGATCTGATAGGATGCATGGGATAATTTCAATATTTTTGTATCTGTTGAGGCCTATTTTGTGAACTGTTATATGGTGAATTTTGGAGGATGTACCATGTGGTGCTAAGAAGAACGTATATCCTTTTGTTTTAAGATAAAATGTTTTATAGATCTCTTTTAAATCCATTTGTTTCATAATTTCTGTTAGTGTCCATGTGTCTCTGTATAGTTTCAGTTTCCAGGATCTGTCCAATGGTGAGAATGGAGTGTTGAAGTCTCCCACTATAATTGTGTGTGGTGCAATGTGTGTTTTGAGCTTACTAAAGTTTCTTTAATAAGTTTGGCTGCTCTTGCATTTGGAGCATAGATATTCAGAATTGAGAGTTCATATTGGTAGATTTTGCCTTTGATGAGTATGAAGTGTCCCTTCTTGTCTTTTTTGTAACTTTTGGTTGAAAGCCAATTTTATTCGATATTAGAATAGCTACTCCAGCTTGTTTCTTAGGACCGTTTGCTTGGAAAATTGTTTTCCAGCCTTTCACTCTGAGGTAGTGTCTGTCTTTTTTCCTGAGGTGGGTTTCCTGTAAACAGCAAAATGTTGGGTCCTGTTTCTGTAGCCAGTCTATTAGTCTATGTCTTTTTATTGGGGAATTGATTCCATTGATGTTAAGAGAAATTAAAGAAAAGTAATTGTTACTTCCTGTTATTTTTGTTGTTAAAGTTGGAATTCTGTTCTTGCTGATGACTTCTTTTAAGTTTGTTGTAAGATTACTTTCTTGCTTTTTCAAGGGTGTAATTTCCATCCTTGTGTTGGTGTTTTCCCGTTATAATCCTTTGAAGGGCTGAATTCATGGAAAGGTAATGTGTGATCTTGGTTTTGTCATGGAATACTTTGTTTTCTTCTACTATGGTAATTGAGAGTTTTGCTGGGTATAGTAGCCTGGGCTAGCATTTGTGTTCTCTTAGGGTCTGTAAGACATCTCTCCAGGATCTTCTGGCTTTCATAGTCTCTGGTGAGAAGTCTGGTGTAATTCTGATAGGCCTGCCTTTATATGTTACTTGACCATTTCCCCTTACTGCTTTTAATATTCTGTCTTTATTTAATGCATTTGTTGTTCTGATTATTATGTGTCAGGAGGAATTTCTTTTCTGGTCTAGTTTATTTGGAGTTCTGTAGGCTTCTTGTATGTTTATGGGCATGTCTCTCTTTAGGTTTGGGAAGTTTTCTTCTATAATTTTGTTGAAGATATTTGCTGGCCCTTTAAGTTGAGAATCTTCCTTCTCATCTACCTCTATTATCTGTAGGTTTGGTCTTCTCATTGTGTACCTGATTTCCTGGATGTTTGGAGTTAGAATCTTTTTGCATTTTCTTTGATTGTTGTGACCATGTTCTCTATGGAATTTTCTGCACCTGAGATTCTCTCTTTGATCTCTTGTATTCTGTTGCTGATGCTCGCATCTATGGTTCCTGATTCTTTCATAGGGTTTCTAGCTCCAGAATTTCTCACTTTGGGTTTTCTTTATTGTTTCTACGGCCCTTTTTAGGTCTTGGATAGTTTTCTTCAATTCCATCACTTGTTTGGTTGTGTTTTCCTGTAATTCTTTAAGAGATTTTTATGTTTCCTCTTTAAGGACTTCTACCTGTTTAGCAGTGTTTTCCTGTGATTCTTTAAGAACTTCTACCTGTTTAGCAGTTTTCTCCTGTATTTCTTTAAGTGAGTTATTAAAGTCCTTCTTAAGTTCCTCTATCAGCATCATGAAATATGATTTTGAATCCAAATCTTGCTTTTCGTTTGTGATGGGTTATCCAGGACTGGCTGAGGTGGGAGTGCTGGGTTCTGATGATCGTGAGCAGTCTTGGTTTCTGTTGGTAAGTTTCTTACGTTTGCCTTTCGCCATTTGGAAATCCCTGGAGTTAGTTGTTATAGTTGTCTCTGGCTGGAGCCTGTTTCTCTTGTGGTTCTGTTAGCCCCTGTCAGCTGTCTTGGGAGTCCTGCTGTCTTCTGAGTCTCAGTGGTCAGAGTATTCACTTCAGGCATGTTTTCTCTTGCAGGGAAAGTGCACAAAGGTCTGGTGTTCAGACCTGCCTCCTGGTTGAAGATGAAGGTCCAAATAGGGGCCTCTACCAGTAGATGGGTTTCCCTCCACAGTCTGTGTGCTCCCCTGCACAGCCTGCTTTGGGCATCACAGCCCTCCCAGGCGGCCACCTCTCCTCTGGTGGGGAAGGTGTCTGGATGTCTGCAGCCTGAAATGGGAGTCTGTCCCAGAGGTTGTGTTGCTTCTGTACTCTGCTTGCTCACCCTCCACAGTCTGCAAGCTGATCTGCACAGACTGGTCTCAGAGGGACCCTGGAGAAAATATGGCTCCCTTACTTGCTCTGGGGGTCACAGCCTACCCAGGCGGCCACCTCTCCTCTGGTGGGGAAGGTGCCCAGATTTCTGCAGCCAGAAAAGGGGGTCTCTCCCAGAAGCTGAGTGGCTTTTGCCCGTCCCAGAAGCTCAGTTGCTTCTGCACTCTGCTTGCTCACCCTCTGCAGTCTGCAAGCTGCTTTGTGCAGACTGGTCCCAGAGGGACCAGGGAGAGAAGGTGGCTCCCTTACCTGCTCTGGGGGTCACAGCCCACCCGGACAGCCACCTCTCCTCTGGTGGGGGAAGGTGGCAGGATTTCAGCTGCCAGAAACTGGGGTCTGTCCCAGAAGCCCCAGTTTGTATTGTTGACAAATGGTTAGTAGTGAATCTTATAACTGGACTTTGTTACTTTGTGGGTTCTTCTTTTTCCCACCCTTTAACCTCCCTGTTTCTCCTCCTAACATTAGATAAGAGAGAAAGAAGAATAGAGGAGAGAAAGAGAGACAGAGATTACTGATTCTAATTTCTGTCTTCTTTTTTCTTCTTTGAGCTCGACTACTGACAAACTCCATACAACCCTCTCTAAATGACCAACAACCACCTATCTTGCCTCTTGAGGCCCTATCATTTATATACTCTTTGAAAACTTTCCAGAATTCCAAATGTCACACAATCACAGAAACTATCTGCAGCTGGCCAAACCATGCCTTGACTAGAGCACAAGGCAAATCATAGTCAGCTACTGCAGACAGTGTGAAGCAGCACTACATCCCTACACCTGAGATGAAAACAAAAGCACTTCCTAATATTTCTGTATTTTTTAAAGAAACCAAGACTCCAGAATCTCACTACAGGACCTCTAGTTATACTAGCTTATATTCTAAGTGTTTTGCACTCATTTTGTTACGTCATCATAGAAAATGCTAGTGAATCAGATGTAATTTTATCATCTTCTAGTTATCAATGAAGCCAATAGCCATAGGAAGGCTAAGGGACCTAACTATATCTTGTGGCATTGTAGTTGTGAAAGCCACATGCAAATTCAATTCAAGATTTCTTAGTTGTGCTTTCTTAAAAAAAAAAAAAAAACCTGAAGGTTAAGGTGCTTTCCTGGACAAAGAGGAATGGACAATAGTGCTCATACTAACCATTACTCTTTCTGCACTGTCTTAAGACTTGTAGATTCCCAGTGATACTCATTTGAAAATATTTGCGTTAAAATGTGAGGGTAAGCACTGGTGCTATGGCTCAGCTCTTAGGAGCACTTGGTGCTTTGCTCTTCTAGGGGCCAGATGTAATTCCCAGCACCCACATAACCACCCCAATGCTAAGGAATCCAACCCTTCTGGACTTCATAGGCATATGCACCCTCCTGTATGTGTGACTAAATCTAAAGTAAAAAGAAATTCTTTTTTTTTTATGCTTTTTTTTCAACTTTTATTAGATATTTTCTTCATTTACATTTCAAGTGTTATCCAGAAAGTTCCCTATACCCTCCCCCCTCCCGGCCCTGTTCCCCTACCCATCCGCTCCCACCCCTTGGCCATGGTGTTCCCCTGTATTGGGGCATATAAAGTCTGCATAACCAAGGGGCCTCTCTTCCCACTGATGGCCAACTAGGCCATCCTCTTCTATATATGCAGCTAGAGACACGAGCCCAGGGGGCACTAGTTAGTTCATGGTTATTCTTCCACCTATAGGGTTGAAGACCCCTTCAGCTCCTTGGGTACTTTCTCTAGCTCCTTCTTCCTTGGGAACCCTGTGTTCCATCTAATAGCTGACCGTGAGCTTCCACCTCCATGTTTGCCAGGCATTGGTATATTTTCCCCCGAGACAGCATATAGACCCGGGAAAGTCGTGGTAGATGCTGGCATATGCTATAGTGTCTATGTTTGGTGACTGATTGTGGGATGGATCCCTGGCAGCCGCAGTCGTTGGGTCCATCCTTTGGATTCAGCTTCACAAATGCTCTCTTTAACTCTTTCAATGTGTGCTTTGTTCTTAATTCTAGGAAGGGGTGACGTGTCCACATTTTGAAAGAAAACAAAAAGACAGACAGAAAGAAAAGTTAGTTGTGATGTTCAGGTGAGACTTGGTGCCATGGGAGGCTTTGGGGCAATTATACAATGCCTGTCTAAATAAGAATGGCATTTCACCAGATGGTATCCAATACTTGGCACTGGTGCTGAAGTTGAAGCTGTTTCCAGCCTCAAGAAAGCTTTTAAGATTTCTTTCTTCTTTCTTTCTCTCCTCAACCCCTGCCCCCTTTCTTGCTTGCTTGCTTACTTTGGAGATGTTTCACAATATTATGTCTTACATGTATGTAATGTATTTTAAGCATTTTTCCCACACAATTCTCTGTTTTGTGCTAGGTATTTTATCTTTTCAGCCCAAGAAATTAATGGCTAAGGTACTGTCTTTGAAGAAGAAAAAGAGAAGTGATGACGGAGAGAAGACACATCAGGAAAATATAAGATAATGATAATAATTCAGGCTAGAGATTATAATTATACTAGAGCATAAAAAGTTAAAGGTGTTTATCGATTTTACAAAAAGGATGTAGGGATTTTCATTGAAGGCTACTGCCCTTCTGAGTCCAATTTTTAACTCGGACTCTAATTAGTTATATAACTTGATTACTTAATATATCTTTACCTCAACTATCCCATCCTTAAATTGGGCATCATAGTGCCTATCACACAGAGTTGTGATAGAGATTAAATGGAATAGTATGAATAAAATACTGTGTTTCTAGTTAAGAGCAAGATTAAAATTCTTTTTTAAGAGCAAGAAGGATAATTAAGGAGAGCCCAGACCTATGATCTACTTTTATCACTGTCATAGTTTACTAGGAAATGTGGTTTATATTGCAAAATTAAGTGGAGCTGAGGAGAAACATAGGCCTTTAGATACAGATAGCCAGACACTAACAGAAAATATCCAAAGAGTACCATTCCTGACCAGGGCTCTGCCTAGTCATCTATGTGGATTTCTGCTCATGGCTTAGGAAATCCCATCAGAAAGATCTCTGTTTCTCAGTCACAATATTGAAAACTCATTCAGTCCCAAAGGCATGCATTACCTAACTCTGTCTTCCTTGCAACTAATCCCATAACTTCGATACTAGTAAAGATCTATTCTATAAAATGGCTTTATGTTTGTCTGTATCACTTGATAGCCCAAAAGTAAAACAGAACAGTCAATAGATTGTCCCTGTTTAGTGAGATGTGATCAGTGTCTGAGGACAAGGGAGTTCAAATTTGTCATGGTCAAAACAATTCTGGTCAGAGAAACCCTGTTTTGAAAAACAAAAACAAAACAAAACAAAACAAAAAACAACTCTGGTTTCCCATTTGCATTAATCAGTCCTCATTGAAGGAATGGTGCAGAGGATTTCTCTCAATTCCCAGGATCCTGGAATCCAAAGCCATCTCGAGCTATCTGTTGACTCATGAAGAACATTCAGTCAAAGAGGTTGCTGGAGGCCAAGTGAATATCTCAGGCCAAATGCAGATGAATGGAATATCTCAAACAGAGGTGGTATATACTAAGATCTCAGTAGTGTTCATTGCTTATAAGATTGTAGTGATAATAATTATTATGTGATAATACTAACTGCTGTGACAGAAGAGGTATATATATATATATATATGTATATATATATATATATATATATATATATATATATATATACATATATATATATATATATAAAATTTACCTTCATGACACAGTAGGCATTCCCTCATGCTCCTGGAACTCTGGCTCCTGCCTAAATCACCACCCCCCACAGCCCCCACAAGAGAAGCATGGTCAGTATTCACGTAGGCAACGGCTCAAGCTTCTGGCCTTCAGGCTAAACTCCTCCCCAGTTTCCTAGCAATAGTGAAGACCATAAAAAGGGCTGTTCAGCCCCATCTTGCTCTCTTATGCTCTTACTTCTCGCTCTCTTATGCTCTTCTCGCTCTCTTACTTATTGCCCTTTACTCTCACCCCTCTCTCCCCTTTCTTTGTCTTCTCTCTTTCTCTTCCTTTCTCTCTTTATCTCTCTCTTTCTACTTTCTCTCTTTCCCCCTGCATTTCTATAATAAAGCTCTTAAACCATAGAGAGTCTCTGCTCATCAAGGCTGGGTACACTCTCGCAGGTGTTGGGAATCTCTTCCCTTATCCCTCTCTCCCATAACCCCAGTGGCTTCAGCAAGGTAGCTCCCGGGATCCCCAGGCAGGGCTGCCCCTTGGCTACCTCCTGAAGAGTGGGATAGAGGAATGCCCACCCAGAGATGAGTGGAAAGGGTAGGTAGCAGCCCTCCCATGCCTGACAGGCCAGAGAATAGGTGGAACTCTGGTGAGGTGTGGGTTTCCCTCTTCCTCTTCCCCAGGGCCCCACCTTTTTAGTTCCCACAGGACTTGCTATGTATAAGATATAATAAATTCTTTTCTCCTCAAATTTGTTTTGGTCAGTGTTTTATCACAGTAAAAAGAACCAAATTAGGACAGCATCTATGTATTTATAATGAAAAAATTGAAACCATATGTTGACAATGTGGATCTATATGTTTTTATAAGGAAGCAGCTTTATAATATAACACTAAGAAAAAAATATAACACTAAGTGAAGAAAGTATATTAGTTTTGAAAAGTATGCTTATTTGCATATGGTTGGAGAACAGACTGGCATAGGGATATATCAACAGTAACTTGAGTTCTGGTAATTTTAATGACCTGTTGATAGTTTACTCCTTTTCCCCCACTTAATGAGCAGGAGGTGTGTATTTTGAAAGAGTGACTAAAAATATCTTCATATTTATTTATTTGTATTTATATTTATGGGTGATTTGTCTGCACATATGCTGTGCATCATGTTTGATCATTGTCTTCAGAGGTCAGATGCTAAACTGGTCTCTGGGAACTGGACATATAGACTGTTATTAGCTTCCATGTGGGTGTTGGGAACCCATGGATCCATTGCAAGAGTAGTCAGTGATTTAACTGCTTGCAGAAATCTCTGCAGCCCCTGAGATAATGATTCTTAGAGGTTAAAGCCTACAACTTCTGTTCCTCCTCACCTGGCACCTGACTAGGACACTAAGGGATACAAGCCAGATTCTACAGGAGGCGCTTCACATTCTCCACAGCCATGGGGACAGAATTTTAATTGGAACCCCAATGGTGGCCTTCTGTGGCCCCTTGTTGTGTCAGTCCCACGTCAGAGTCACCTTGGATTGCATAAATTAAACACCCACTGGATGAGTGCCATTGTTTTGAAAAATAGAATGTGATTAGCAGGAAGGAAGGAGGTCCAGGGAACACTTGTCAATGCTTATTCTAGACAGCTTTGACTGCACCTCCATTGTGGTTTGGTCATTTCCATGGCTTTTTTTTTTATGATGGGGAAAACAATTTGAACAGCATTTTCTTTCGTGAGAGGCACTCCTTTGGAACAAGATGTTGGACATTGGACAGCCAGATCACATGGAACAGGAAGTGTGCGGGCTCAGAATCTTCTAGTGAAAAGTGCCCTTAGGGACTGCCAGTTCAGACTTGCCTGCAACCAGTATTTATAATCCATGATTACCTTTCTATAAACACAAAGATAATGTCTTCTCTCTAGTATGGATCATGAACACAATCTTTCTTTTTCACAATGGTTCTTCATAATTAAAAAAAAAATAAATATAATTTTTAAAACTTAAATTGTTCACTTGGAATAGGAAAAATACTTTGGTGCTTTCTAAATGGTCCTTATTTTGATATTCTCCCCTCCTGAAATTGCTGTTCATGATGCCTCACACAGAGAAAATGATCAAGCCAAGACTCTCTCTTCATAACCATTTCCTTTCTGTTCAGTTAATTATTGAGCCAATATCATGTTCGAAGTAACACACGGCTCATGTTGTGTGCATCCTCGTGAAAACAGAAACTCTGCCGTTCTAATAAATCAGCCTGGCTATGGAGATTGGATTTGCTCATCCTCTATTCATTAAACAAATATTAACTGAGAATCTGCTATGACCCAAGCAGTATTGTAGGTCCTGTAGGAAACAGCAGTGAGCTGGAACATAGAGTTTAGCATAGAGAGATAATAAATATGAAATTTGGGCAATGACAAGTCCTATGAAGAAGACAAAGAGTAGTATAAGAATCCCTCTATAGTCACTGAAATCAGGGAAGAACGTTCTGAGGAGATAGCAGCTGAGTAAATGGTTGAGTGGAAGACCAGGTACATGATGACAGACAGTCCTAGAACTAAAATGCACAATGAAATGATATACACAAACATAAATAAGGAGGTATCTAGTACTCTTTCCTCAAATCTGTTGAATCTCAGGCAGGAAACTTCTGACTATGATAGAAGACATGGGCCTGGGCAGATAAACAGTGTGAAAGCTTCTACACCCTACATTAGAGGCAAGAGACAAACCATTAACCTGAACGCACTTAGCAAAAGAACCAAGAATGGTTATTATCAGATTGACTTATATTAAGCACAAAAATCAGCAGTTGGAACTTCCTTTTCCTTAGGCTCCTGGGTTCTCTGAGAATTCAACTGAATCAGTGACCGTTAATTCCCTGTACTCTGCTTTTGCTGTCTTTCAATCTAGTCATGTTATTGATGTTTCTAGAAAGATTTGGGTTTCAAAGGGCAAAGGAAGCTGTGGAAGTAGATGCTTGTGCTTTTCAAGGGTGCAAACCAGTGGTAGGGGCAGGCAGGGAGGGAAGGCAGGAAACCTCACGTTGTGAGCAAACATTGGTGTGTCTATGTTTCTTACTTTCCAGATCCATTTTGTTGCTTTTGCTTCCAGTAACTTCTACAGAGCCTCTGTACAGATGCTGAGTTTCCTCTCAATGTATTCTCTATGAATCCCACACATCCTCATCCTCAGAAAGGAAACTTTCTTTTTACAGTATTAGACTCTAAACTGAACATTGTAGAATGGCAAGGCTCTGAGGTGGTACTTTGGCGGCCTCTATAAAGAGAGATAGTGGGATATATGACCAAATATGCTTTGGGTTTCTTAATCAGGCTGAACAGATAAGTTGTATTTGGGTCTGCTAGACATACTAGCTACTATAAGAAAATGTCCACCTAGGAATTTGGTCAAATATGAGGTAGCTTGTATTCCATCCTATCGGCATTGCAAAAGTGACCTTTGGCAAATGGCTGATGTGGTGGTTTGAATGAGAATATCCCTGATAGGTTCATATATTTAAATGTTTAGTCATCAGGGAGCAACATTATTAGAGAAGGCAGAGGAAGTATGGTGAAGTGGAAACTTCTGGTTTTGTTGGAAAGTGAGTTATGCCAAATGATGTTTTGCTGGACACACAGGTAAAAGGGTGTTTTGCTAAAGCAGACCTGTGAAAGGAAGCATGATGTTTAGAAGGAATACAAAAATATGACCCCATGGACAATGGGAGCTTGGGCATTGGTAGGCCTTGTTAATATTTGCTGATGACATGCCTGTATTGGTTTGCCATACATTGCGTTGTTGAGCTTTGCTTGTGGTAACTTCGTAGAGAGAAACTCATAGAAGAATTTCTCATGAGGTTCCTGCAGCTTCTTGCCACTTCCATAGACTTGGGCTGGTTGCTGAGCCTCAGTTTCTTCTGGATTTAACTGCCCTTGCTGATTCCTTTGTGGTATCTACCATATGGACTGTACTGCAGCTACTGATTCATATTTGGTGTTTGCTAGTGGACTGGACTGAGAACAAAGATTCCAATTGTCCCAAATACCTATTTCTAAACAGGTATATTTCCCCCCATATCCTAATGATCTTTCTTTTCCAGTACCTCTGGTTGGTGGTGGGCTAGAGGGGAGGATGAACCCTTATTAAAGTAGACTGAGAAAAATATACACCTGTAGTATGGCTTTGATAGAGGAAGTATGTCACTGCTGGGCAGGGGCTTTGGGATTTCAAAAACCTATACTTGGTCTAGTGTTGCTCTCTCTGCCTGTGGATCAGGAAAGCTACAGCTCTAAGCTATTGCTACAGTGCCTGTCTGCCGGTGTACTGCCATACTCCACACCGTGATGATAATAGACTAAACCTCTGCGATTATAATCAACCCTCCCAATTAGATGCTTTCTTTTATTAGAGTTGACATGATCAAGGAATCTCTTCACAGCAATAGAACAGTGACTAAGACTTCTGAAGAATTTCTCAACCAGATTACTGGAAATTCTGTTTGTACATAACATTGTCATGAATATCAAATGGGGTGGTAGTGGTTGAAACTTTTGCACAATGGCTACCACAAATTAAGCACACAGGAAATGTTATCTGGCATTAGAAATGCATATTCATGGACTGTCATATGGACCAGGAAGCTCAGCACCCCCTGGGAGTTTGTTACAAATATAGCCTCAGGTCTCAATTCAGACTGACTTAATGAGAATATTAATAAGATTTACTAATTGTTCATATGTATATTTTTAATTTGAGAACCAATGGTCTCAGAAACCATTTAAAACCAAAAATATACCTCCTAAAAAGACAGTGTCCTCGGTAATGTTTTCGAGTCATTAGAAGTCTTTCCTGCTTCCCTTCAAATCATATTGTGTAAAACTATTGATTACTCAACCCAGAAGGTTGGTTTTAAATGAGATGTGTCTGGTATCTCCTAATGGCATGCTCATCTTGCAAGCATTGCTCAAGTGTTCCTCCTTAGCAGTTCCTCCTTTTTCTTGAGACATCTATCAACCCCCCCCCCATTCCCTCATGGAACTGAATAATTTTCTCTTTGTCTTCCTTGTTACTAAACCGGCCTCTACATCAAACTCAAATCTGTTCAGCAAGGCTGTAAATGGAAACCAGCAACTCAGACATGTAAAAATGTTCCCTAGAGTTGATTGATGTGAAGTACCCCCAAAACGGGCTAACCTGTATAAGGCAGAGAGACTGAAAACATATAATTCATTGTGCCAACTGAAAGAATATGCCTTTTAGGGGGGGTACATGTTGAACTGAGAATATTTTACTTTTAATTTCTTTGCTGTTTTACCATAAGATGCCTGGGGTTGGGGAGGATGGAGCCTTGGATCTATACACATTCTTCTGTGTGCATAGTATACTCTGCTACATCTCTGTGAACAGTGACTTACAAGGTATTGCCTCTCTTTCTTTGGGGACTCCTGGGTTGTTGCTATTGCTGAAATCTATAGTCTTAGGCATTTGTTTCTGGTTGCACAGTCTGTAATTTTGAATCTTTTCAACATAAAGACAATCCTCAGATGGTCTACAAGTCCTTTGCACTCCTTTAAATTCTGGATATGATGTATGCCAGGTGCAGGTTATGATGAATAGAAGAGTTTCATCATACTCATCCTTTCTCCCCTATCATAATTCTACTACCTGGATACCACCCTGCTACAACACCAAGATGAATTTAGATCTTTCTTAAGGGTGTGTCATATCTTCATAGTCTGTTCCACGTGAGGAAAATGACTCACTACACATGAGATTTCTATCTCAACCCTATGACATCTATCTGCCTAGTTCTTCGTTTCTTCATTCTACAGTTCCATAACTCAACTTAGAAGTGTAATCCATTCTTTAGGAAGGCAAATATAATATATTCAAGTATTTTCTTTATATCCAAGACTATCAGTTTTTTTCTAAAAGTCTATATTTTTCTTTGAATATATTTTTAGCCTTTAGTATCTAACTATTGCAGAGGTTCAACCAAGTATAGATCAAAATATTCTGAAATTAGAACCAGTAACTTGGCCTGAAGGCTTGTAGACCTGAGTTTGATCCCTGGATTCCAAGTAAATTAGATGGAGAGAACTGGCTCCACAAAGTTATCCTCTAACCTTCAAGGACATGTCATGGCACAAAGGTCCCCGTCAGGCGTGCACATGAACACACTTTTCATTAATAAAATTATTCCAAGATTGCTTCTGTACTAAGAATATACACACATTTTTCTTGACACTATTCCCTATTCAGTACTACTGTACCACAGCTATAATTTAATATTTTAGATATTATAAATATATAAAGATGATTTTAAATGTAGGTGAATATTGAATAGGTTACAGGTGAACACTACATCATTTTATACAAAGGACTTGAGTGTATGTGAGTTCAGTACTGGGCAAGGGGTTGTCTTGAAACCAAGTCCTAATGGATACTGAGCAACAGTGGTAAAATGGAAGCTTTTGAAATTTGAAAATTCCTTTCTTCCTTGATATACCCCCTGTCTTAAAACGATTGCATAACAAAGGTTCTTAGCCAGTTTGTGGTATCATGGTCCTCTTTAGTGATCTGATGGTACCTGTGAACTCCTTCTCAAACTAATATTTTTAATAGATAGCCAATTTTTTCTAGAACATAATAATCAAAATACAAAGTTAATAAAAATATAAAAATTTGTGTCAAGTGTGGTGGCACATGCCTGTAACATCAACACTCAGGAGGCAGATGTTGGTGGATATCTGTGACTTCAAAACCAGATTGACCTACATTGTGAATTTCAGGAGTGTAACCATCTAGCAACCAACAGAGGATGAAATGAGTTACCTGAAAGGGGGGCTGGAAGTGAAAATGGAACAGAGAAGGGTGCAAGAGAAGGATGAATGAATGAATCCAAGACAAAAGTTTCTGATTAAGGCTCAAAGTTTAATATTCAGCACTGTATTCATATAGGGAGAGCCCACAGACCTCATCCTTTGTTTCAACTGGATTATATTGCAAAGTTCAGTGGGCAGTCTACTCCTGTAGGAAATTGCAGAAGACCCCACCTAGGCCATTAAGGTCCAACTGTGGCAAACAAGGTCTATTTAACCTGCTCAATGCTGGTGGAAAGGCACACAGGAGAGCCAGGGACATATGAAGAGACCCTATCTCAAAAATCATTTGTGACAAAAGGCTACTTGTGCTGAACTGATGCACTATTTGAGAGAGTCTAGTGGCACTGTCAGTGAAGTAATGATGACAAGTAACATTGCAAACTAGCTAGAACAATATTAATTTGGCATGCAAAGTTTTGTGATTTATTTTGGTTGCAATGTTACAGGCTCTAATGTGGTCTGTTGCATATACCTTCAAAATTAATAATGCATCTTTGGTGAAAGATGAATTTTGCCCTTTGTGTTGTTTACCTTTGGCTTTCATGTTTAAAACAAAATTTCATTGAGAGATTAAACACAAACTCTGATCTGATGGTTAGAGCCAAGCTTCAACTTGTTGGCATCTAATCTTCCTTGAGAGACATGCTACAGACTTTGGGAGACAGCCCCAAGACCTCAGGGAACTGAAGATATACCACTTGTCTGCCTTGTCTGGCCTCAGTGGGAGAGGAAGCATCTAGCCTCACGGAGACTTAAAGTACCAAGGTGGTGGGGAGGGATACACAGGGGGCCCCCACCTACCCAGAAGAGAAGGGGATGGGGGGAGGAGGGAAGAAGGTTTTTGGGGGGGGTGACCAGGAGGGTGGCAGGGAGCAGGATGTAAAGTGAATAAGTAAAAGAAAAAATTAAATTAAATTAAATTAAAATAAAAAGAAGATATGCCAGTCATGTGCTTTCAAAATGATTATAGTTAGTAATTGATATACTAGTCCTGTCTTGTTTCCCTATCTGTCCCCTGCCTTAGACTATAAGGTCTGTGAGAACAATGTGTATGCTTAAGTGATCTTTATCTCTTAGAAGCTAGCTCAATACAAGCAGACACTAAATAATAACACTGTAATAAACTAAAAAATTGATCAGCCTTGCCTACACATCTACGGGACCGAGTTACCCATTGAACCATTCACCACTGAACTCTTCTTTATACTGCAGCTACTGCAAGCTCCTAACAATCTCAGTCCCAAAGCATTTCACCCATTTAAGTGCATGTATGAGGGAAGACACAACTGCCATGGGAGAACTCATATAAAGAACATTTGCTGGGACCTGCAGCTCAATGGATTCATGACTGTGATGGTTCTCTTCTGTAACATATTTTGAACACAGTACGATGCACAAGGTTGATCTTGGATCTTACAGTCAGGGGCAGTGTCTTTGCACTCTGCCTAACTCATAGAGAGCTCTCAAAAGCAGATACAGAGTGAAATCTGTCAAAGGTCTATTCCCCTACTTTGTTCAGAGTATCTATACTTTCACCTCTCATATACAGTCTTTCTCTTTTTTTTTTTTTTTTAAGAAAATATGACATAGGCTAGGAATATAGCTCAGTTGGTGGAGTGCTTGCCTGATATGCATGAAACCCTGGGTTCAATCCCACGTACCACATAAACTTGGTATGTTGCCATATACTTCTAATACAAGTACATGGGATATAGAAAAAGGCGGATCAGAAATTTGTGAGGATCCTCTGGTACATAGTAAGTTTGTGGCCAGCCTGAGTTAGAAGACATGCTGTCTTTTAAAAAATTGGAAAACAACAGCTTCTGTTCTGAATGTCTATTCAAAATTTGTAAACATTCATTGCGTTGGGTAGACTTTGGGTCTAGTTAATTCTGCTGCATCGTTTTTATTTATTCACATTTGTATATTGAAGTTTATAAAATTAAATCAATAAAACAAAAAAGATGTCATAGCTAAGCAAGAAGTGCAAGCTTCTGCTTTAGTGGAAGACTACCATAGCCGTGATGCTCAGCTCAACCACCTCCTCACAATGGCAGAAGAGCATGCAAGCTAGAAACTAGTGCATCCAGAGAAAATGTCCATCTCATCAAGTGCTTAGGGAATAACATTTTAAAGGACAAAGTCTTTATTTCCATGAACATTACCTCCTTTCTGCTTTTGACAAAGGTAGAGGAAGGAGCCAAAGGGCACACAGCTGTATGGCCTCTGTCCATGGTTGTTGCCCCAGCCACAGGGCCTAGAGGAAGGACATGTGGATTTTGCAAAGAATGGAATTTCCCTAGTGGTTATGCCACAGACGCCAAGCTGATGCCTTCTCTCTGGCACCCTGCTTCCCTCCTCTGCCTTTACAAGTGAGATGGCAGAGAGAATCAGGAACGCAACCTCTGCCAGGCCAAATGTGGTTAATTCCATTGATGGCTAGAAATCAAGACCAAAATCTTTAATAAAAAGTGGTGCCCTTTTAAGACTGCCTTGTTTAGACAAAGAACCCAAATTGCATTAGAAAAAAATGGGGCCTGTGGAGATTGTGTTTGGAAACATGTGAGGCACATGGTAGGAAAACATTTTCCCCAAGAGCTGTCTTCTCCAAGATTGCATGATAGTTTGTATTCTTAAAGGCAACTTTGCGGACAAAGAATCTGGGTTTGCATGGCTGGCCAACCACCCTCCTGTTACAATCACCCTTCCCAAGCTTTGGTAAAGTTCAGTGATAGTTGTCCAGTATGAATGGGTGAAATAGATGAGAGCATAACAGGTATAGTCACTTGTGACTTGTTCATAGTGTTAAAGAAATTCATTTCTTTCTCTTCATTCATTCATTCATTCATTCATTCATTCAAAATACTTCCTGTATATTATCTATATGTTAGGGACTTTGTGGGGTACTAGAAAGAGAAGAATATAGACACAGCCTTTGTTTTTTTCTGTTGCACAGACAAGTTACCAAGGCCTTATAAAAAGTTTTTGTTTTATATATACAAAATTTGATTAATGATAGTTAGGAAATCACAGGAATACTCCGTTGATACAATTTAAAAATTGTTGGTTAAAAGCAGACTTCTTAAATTATGAAAGCTGCAAATGAAACCTGGAGTGTTGAGACACAGAATAGGTGATGTCAGGAAAGACTGCTGTGGCCATGGAATGTATCTGAAGGAGCAGCCTCCAGACTTCAGTCTATGAATTTGGTCAGCTGATGGCAAGGGATTTATTGACCTAGTTTATTAGGGGTCCTCAGTTTTACATTAGATGAGTTAACCTGCAGCCCAGTTAGTAGTTGATTTCTAATTAACTTTGGCCCTTAAGGGCACTGTGTCTATTTAAAAACTCATTGTGGTTCCTACCAAAGGTGCAATATTAGTGGTATTATTCTGAACATTAGGAGTCCCTTAACCCCAAGGCCCATTCATGACCCTTCCCTTAGTCTGACTGATGAACTTCTGGGGCCCTCTCTTCTCCTCGGGGGCTGTTGGCCACTGACTCAGGAGGACAAAGTGAGCAGAAGCAGGGGGCAGTGTTCAGATGAACATGAGTACTGAGAAAGATTGACTTCCAGAATCAGCTTTAGTGTGGCAGCTCAACTTTATTTGGGGTGAACAAAAGGCTGTATTGATCTTAGGGTATGGGTAGGGATTTCCAAGATGGGTGTACATTATTGGCTAGGGCAGAGGCCTGGTAATGCTTCGTTTACATAAAGAGGAATTCCAAGAGCCTGCTGAGCAGGTTCTTATCAGGTGAGAGGAATTTGAACCTGTAATCTGACCACAGACTACCAGACTGCCCTCAGCACATAGGCTGAGAACAAACCTAACTCCTACTGGTCTCAGGGTGCAACTTGCAGGGTTTGAGGCACGTCTCAATCTCACTCTTGCTCCAGGACAGCTTCCCCTGTTTTATTTTATAAAAGGGAGATGTCATCATAGTCCAAGGCCTCTAAGATGGGAACAGTTTGATAATGAACCAAAACCCAATTGGCAGTGATTTTGGCAAACTTATTTATCTGCCATTTTAGAAATTGGAGGAGGCAGGGTGTCAGGATGAATAAGGCTCCTATGTACAGTATGGTGCCAACAACAGGAAGAAGACAAGCTACAAAGGGGTTTGAGTACCATGTGGGTGGTGTGGGAATTGCATTCATAGTTTGCCTGGAAATCCCATTGGAGATCTTTGAGCATTTGAATGTCCTCTTCTACCAGCCCAGATTCGGTAACATTAAAACAACATTACTCCCCCAACACAATGCAAGTCCCCCCCGGTTTAGTAGTCATTAAATCCAGAGCTCTCCCTAGCACCTCCTGCTAGGGAGGTGATTTGTCCATGGAGGAGGAATATTTCAGGGGTTCCCATGGCACTCAGCAAGATGGTGAGACAAGTAGAGGCATGAAAATCTCTCTTTCCTTTTGGTCTCCTCCCATGTGTAAGGCAAGTTATTCAGGCTCATAGAGATAAGCCTTTGGGACAGTCATTATGGGGGTACATAAGCCTTAGAAAGGGGGTTTAATGCAGGAAACCATAGTGTTATTGCACCAAAGAAGCCTGGGGATGGTGTTGACGGGGTGGAGGTGGTTAGCCTACTTGGTGAAAGTGGTATTAAGGGAACATGTAGGATGGGATCTTGAAGAGGGTCCTACAAGGCAAAGGGGGAGGGTTAGGTTGAAGAGAGGAATGTTTTGTAACTTTCTTGTGGGTAAGGACCTATGGGATTCATGTATCAAGATGTTAAGGGGAACAGCAGCCAATAGAAGCTGGGAGGGGGAAGTGCAGAAGAAGCTTTGAGAGGAGTTGGGGTGGATGGCTATGGAAAGGAGGTTGGTTATATATTGGCTGTACTGTAGCCAGGAAAGGGTGCTTTGGATCTCCTTCTCAGTTTGATTTTCCTGTTGAAGAATGTTAACATGGATAAAGACAGATTTGGAGGTAAGGACAAGCTGGCAGGAGATCTGTAGGTCAGCTACAGGGTGTTTAGCAAATCCATTAGGATAGAGCTTACCCATGACTCCCATTTGTCCCAGGGATTGTAGACTGAAAGATGAAATGAGTTTAGGTTGGCAAGCATGGTGCCATCAAGACTGGAGGATTCTATTTGGCATCCCCAATGTATGCGACCTCCATATTTGGAGGCCACTTGGAGGCAGTCACCTGTGTTGCAGTAAAAAAAGCAGAGAAAGGTGTTGGGGGTAGTAGAGATGGAATTGGGGTGTAGAGAAATCTCAGTTCTGGTCTGGCATCCTTTGAGTGGGTAGTCCTGGGTTCCTATGAGTCTGTTATGTTCACGGCATTTCTCCTTAGTAAAGAATCTCTAGTCGTGGGTATTGGGAAGAGGCTGGGCAGTAGCAGAATTAGACTGAAAGATAACAAAGATTTGAATATAGAGAAGGGAAGCCTACGGAGGGCTTATGGCCCAGGCAGTAGTCACCAGGTTATGGATGTCCTTCCAGATTTTGTTTTATTAGGGGTTGCATCTCCTCTGCCTTCTCTGTCTTTGATTCATCGGCTAGACACAGGCCATCTTTTTAGTCATTGGGATGGTGTCAGACATTCCTGACAGGAACCCAAATAGACTAGGCTGGTCCTGTGGAAAGACACAAAATCTATTCCTACTGATGAGTTTATAAAAAGATAAAGAGGTATAAGATATGTTCTATGGGTGTGTGGTGAGGTATGGGGGAAGGAGGTAACTTGGCAGACCCATGCCAAGGCATCCCTTCCCCATGAGGAACTAGTATAGAAAAGAGTTTGTTTAGGGCTTGGGGAGGGGAGTTAAGGAACAGAGAAAGGCAGAGAGAGGGAGAGAGTAGAGAAGTAGAGGCAATTCATGACCACATGGAGAGAGGTGGGAAGGGAATGTAGAGAGAGGGGGAGCAAGGGAGCAAGAGGTGAGAGAGGCAAGAGAGAGGAGGGGGCAAACAGCCCCTTTTATAGTGGGTCAGGCCTACCTGGCTGTTTCCAGGTAACTGTGGGGTAGAGTTTAGACAAAATGCTAAAATCTACCATTAATAGGAGTCCTCCAACATCCATTAATGGGTGGTATATGTAATAGCTCCACTGACAGACAATGGGACATTCATCCTGGGTAGCATAGGCATTTCACACATGAAGTGTGAATAATGCCAGGTTTAATGGAAGCGTTTGGTGGTAGGGAGCCTTATGTCTGCTTAATTAATTGTTTTTAAGTGTTTGATGTGTTCTTTCAATGATACCCTGAAGGCTGTCGGGGAAACCAGTGTAGTGGGTAATTTTCCAAGTCTTACAGAAGTTTAAGTTTATCGATTTTGATTTAAAGTGGGACCCCTGTGATAGTAAAGTGGCGAGTACATAGCTAATTAGTTGGGATCTTTCACTGGTCTATGCCATGGTCTAAGTGAAAGGGCAATGGGTACTTATAGTAATGAATACAAATTTTTGCCTACCAAATGATGGAATATGGGTAACATCAATCTGCCAGGCCATTGGCCTTAAGGCCTCTAGGGTTAGTGCCCTATTGTTGTACAGAGACAGTATGGATTAGGGCGGCACATGAGGAGCAGGATTTGAGAATACATTTAAGGTGTCTTGTGGGGGATTCTGGAGAATTGAAGTTGTAGCCCTTTTAGGTTGATATGGGTCAGCTGATGAAGTTCTTTAGTGCTGAGGGGATACATAATAATAAAAAAATAAGGTCCCAGTATACATAATAATAAAAAAAAGCAAGGTCCCATTTGTGGAAATATTGTCAGCTAAGGTATTGCTATCTGGAAAGTGTCAGGGGATGAGTGAGTGTGATCATATATGGCTGATAACAATGGGACATGGTCTAGTTTTTTTTTTTTTTTTGATACCTTTATTAATAGTGAGGGAAGGTTACCATCAAGTCTCATCATCATAGAAGTGGGCCAGGAAGATGGCATACAGTTCTTTAAATTGGGAAGATTTATCTTGGAGGGGGGAAATGTGACTTGGATTCAGTGTCCCCCTCGATATAGTGTACACGTGGCTTCTTGTTGATACCTTTTCACCTCCCCCCCAGACCCTCACCATGTTTGTAAAGGCCATGGGGGCCTGTGCAATGGAGGATAGGGAGAATAAACTAGGAGGGATACACCTAGAGCCATTGGATGTCTGGGAGGGGAAAATGGAAAACAATTACATCAGGTTCTTTAACTATAATTTGTAAGGTACTCTCTTTTTCTGTCCTCACCATGGTAGATAAAGCTTTGACCTTAGTTGACCACTGAGACACTCCTCCTCTTGGCATATGGAATCATTCTAGGTCTTGGGGAGACCTGGGGCCTGTGCCCCCCCCCCACAGGCAGGTGGTCAAGGATGTTTGGCAGGGACTAGCTACTGAAGTTTAGGGCAGGTGGGAGGTATGGAGCTTAGAGTATAGATAAGGGTGAGTTTTTAAGGTGGGAGAGAGCAGCTTCTAGCAATTGTGCCAAGAAGGCAAATTGAGTTTGAACAACTGTGTATCTGTGTCTTTTTTCCAAGGATTCAAGGGAAGGCAGGAGGGGGCCTGGTAGCATGATCACTTCCCGGAGCCCAAGGCAGGTAGAGAGTAGCATCTCCCTGAGACAGCTCGGCCAATGAAATAGACAAAAGATGCCAAGTGTTGCTTTCAGACACCAGAAAACCCAAGGTGTCATATTCTTATTTTCTCCTCTATATAATAGCAGTAATCCAACTAGACTTTGTTCTATCATCTTGATCTAGAGTGAATATAGTGTGGGAGGACAGATGCTCAACTGATAGATGGGACACTTGCAGCAGGAATAAATAATGCAACTTTGTAGGTGTCAATTGAGCGTTTGTAGTTGTTACTGTACTCTGTTTGAGATATAAATGGCTAAATATGATACAGGATGTTTCTCTTATTTAGTATACTCAAAATTCAAATACACCATTACAATTGGATACTTCCTTACCCCTATGGTTTTCAGATTTGTTCATTGACAAAGCTGCCTTACTTAAAAAAAAAAAATCTCTATGCAGTACCCCAGAGCTCCCTGGGACTAAACCATCAATCAAAGAAAACACATGGAGAGACTCATGGCTCTAGCTGCACATGTAGCAGAGGATGGCCTAGTTGGACATCAATGGGAGGAGAGGCCCTTGGTCCTGTGAAGGTTCTATGCCCCAGTACAGGTGAATGCCAGGGCCAGGAAGCAGGAATGGGTGGGTTGGTGAGCAGGGGAAAAAGATAGGGGGGGTTGGAAGGGGAAACTAGGAAAGGGGATAACATTTAAAATGTAAATAAAGAAAATATCTAATAAAAAATCTCTATACAGGACCTCAAAACACAAAATGATACAAAAAGCTTATAATTCATATTTATTTGATAACCACAATAGATATTTATTTGTAAAGAACAAGTAATAAGGGTCACCTGATAAATACAAACATTATAAATCAGGAGTTATGAAGGGCTCCAGAGTGCTCTCCATGCCAAAGGACTTCAGGATCACCTCTGGATAGGGAGTGGGGGGACACAACATCAGCTTCAAGAATCGTGGAGGGTCTTGTGCAGGGAGGGATGAACAGGACGAAGGAACCACACCCGACCAGAGGCTGGGATCCATTCTGGACAGGGCCAGCCCTGCCATCTTCTGCAGGAACACAGCTGAGGGCGTCTAGGGCACCAGAGTACTCTCCTTGCAGCAGGACCCCTAGCACACCTGGGACCTCCTGATCACCTGAGAGCATGTGGATG
The DNA here is from genome assembly GCA_902729485.2 of Mus minutoides. Taxonomy (NCBI): domain Eukaryota; kingdom Metazoa; phylum Chordata; class Mammalia; order Rodentia; family Muridae; genus Mus; species Mus minutoides. Next base: position 678,450 of record LR753324.1, read on the forward strand.
ATAGAAGCAACAGAGCTTCTTGGTCAGGGTCCCATTGGACCTTCATCCTCAGCCAGGAGGCAGAGCTGAGATCCAGACCCCTGGGCATATTCCTTGACAGAGGAGAGTCGGCTTACAGGGAAGGCTCTGACTCCAGAAGTCAGGAGGTGGATCAGAGGTCCAGACTGCTGGACACCTGCCCTGCAAGAGAAGAGCTTGCCTGCAGAGAGTGCTCTGACCACTGGAACTCAGGTGAGAGATGGACTCCCAGGAATGCTGACAGAGGCTAACATAATCACAGGAGGATCAAGCTCCAACCAGAGACAGTTTGAACATTAACATCAGAGATTTCCAGATGGCGAAAGGGAAACATAAAAATCTTACTAAGAGAAATCAAGAAGACTGGGCAACATCAGAAACCAGTACGCCCACAAAAACAAGTCCTGGATACCCCAACACACCTGAAAAGCAAGACGCAGATTTAAAATCATATCTCATGATGAGGGTAAAAGATTTTAAGAGGGGCATTAATAACTCACTTAAAGAAATACAGGAGAACATTGCTAAACAGGTAGAAGCCCTTAAAGAGGAAGTACTAAAATCCCTCAAGGGATTACAGAATACTGCTAAACAAGGAAAAGCCCTTAAAGAGGAAACAGAAAAAAAATCCCTCAAGGAATTACAGGAGAACACTGCTAAACAGGCAGAAGTCCTTGAAGAACTACAGGCAAACAGCGCTAAACGGGTAGAAGAAACACAAAAACCCCTTAAAGAATTACAGGAAAACACAACCAAAGAGGGGAAGGAATATAACAAAAACATTCAAGATCTAAAAATGGAAGTAGAAACAATGAAGAAAACCCAAAGGGAGACAAATCTGGAGAAAGAAACCCTAGGAAAGAAATCAGGAACCATAGTTGTGAGCAACAGCAACAGAATACAAGAGATGGAAGAGAATCTCAGGTACAGAAGATTCCATAGGGAACAAGGACACAACAATCAAAGAAAGTGCAAAATGCAAAAAGATCCTAACTCAAAGCATCCAGGAAATCCAGGACAAAATGAGAAGACCAAACCTACTGATAAAAGGAGTAGATGAGAATGAAGATTCTCAACTTAAAGGACCAGCAAATATCTTCAACAAAATTATAGAAGAAAACTTCCCATACCTAAAGAAAGAGATGCTCATGAACATATAAGAAGCCTACAGAACTCCAAATAGACTGGACCAGAAAAGAAATTCCCCCCCTCCCGAAACATAATAATCACAACAATAAATGCACTAAGTAAAGACAGAATATTAAAAGCAGCAAGGGAAAAAGGTCAAGTAACATATAAAGGCAGGCCTATTAAAATTACTCCAGTCTTCTCACCTGAGACTATGAAAGCCAGAAGGTCCTGGACAGATGTTATACAGACACTAAGAGAGCACAAATGCCAGCCCAGGCTACTATACCCAGCAAAACTCTCAATTACCATAGATGGAGAAAACAAAGTATTTCATGACATAATCAAATTCACAAAATACCTTTCCACAAATCCAGCCCTTCAAAGGATAATAAAGGGAAAACACCAACACAAAGATGGAAACTACACCCTAGAAAAAGCAAGAAAGTAATCCTTTAACAAAACTAAAAGAAGACAGCCACAAGAACAGATTCCCAACTTTAGCAACAAAAATGACAGGAAGCAACAATTGCTTTACTTTGATTTCTCTTAACATCAATGGACTCAATTCCCCAATAAAAAGACATAGAATAACAGACTGGCTACACAAACAGGGCGCAACATTTTGCTGCTTATAGGAAACCCACCTCAGGGACACAGAGAGACAGTACCTCAGAGTAAAAGGCTTGAAAACAATTTTCCAAGAAAATGGTCCTAAGAAAAAAGCTGGAGGAACCTTTCTAATATAAAAAATTGACTTCCCACGCAAAGTTATCAAAAAAGACATGAGGGGGCACTTCATACTCATCAAAGGTAAAATCTACAAAGATGAACTCTCAATTCTAAAAATCTATTCTCCAAATGCAGGGTCAGCTGCGATCATTAAAGAACTTTAGTAAAGCTCAAAGCACACATTGCACCTCACACAATAATAGTGGGAGACTTCAACACCCCACTCTCACCAATGAGCAGATCCTGGAAACTGAAACTAAACAGAGACACATGGATACTAACAGAAGTTATGAAACAAATGGATTTAACAGATATCTACAGAATATTTTATCCTAATAGAAAAGGATATACCTTCTTCTCAGCACCTCATCGTACCTCCTCCAAAATTGACCATATAATTGGTCACAAAATAGGACTCCACAGATACAAAAATATTGAAATTATCCCATGCATCCTATCAGATCACAACAGACTAAGGCTGATCTTAAATAACAGCATAAATAATAAAAAGCCATCATTCACGTGAAAACAGAATAACACTACTCAATGATATCTTGGACAAGGATGAAATAAAGAAAGAAATTAAAGACATTTTAGAGTTTAATGAAAATGAAGCCAGAATATACCCAAACTTATGGGATACAATGAAGCCAGTCCTAAGAGGAAAACTCTTAGCTTAGAGTGCCTCCAAAAAGAAACTAGAGAGAGCATATAGTAGCAGCCTGACAGCACACCTAGAAGCTCTAGAACTAAAGGAAGCAAATTCACCCAAGAGGATTAGACTGCAGGAAATAATCAAACTTATGGCTGAAATCAACCAAGTGGAAACAAAAAGAACTATTTAAAGAATCAACCAAACCAAGAGCTGGTTCTTTGAGAAAATCAACAAGATAGATAAACCCTTAGCCAGACTAACTAGAGGGCACAGGGACAGGATCCTAATTAACAAAATCAGAAACGAAAAAGGAGACATAACAACAGATCCTTTTTTTTTTGTTTGTTTGTTTTGTTTTTTTGAGACAGGGTTTCTCTGTACAGCCCTGGCTGTCCTGGAACTCACTTTGTAGACCAGGCTGGCCTCGAACTCAGAAATCTGCCTGCCTCTGCCTCCCGAGTGCTGGGATTAAAGGCGTGCGTCACCATGGCAACAGATAGTGAGGAAAGCCAAAACATAATTAGATTCTACTACAAAAGGCTATACTCAACAAAACTGGAAAACCTGGATGAAATGAACAACATCCTACACAGTTACCAGGTACCAAAGTTAAATCAGGATCAGATTAACAATCTTTTTTTTTTTTTTTTTCAATCTTAACAATCCCTTTTCCCTTAGGAAGTAGAAGCAGTCATTAATAGTCTCCCATCCAAAAAAAGTCCAGGACCAGATGGGTTTAGTGCAGAGTTCTATCAAACCTTCAAAGAAGACCTAATTCCAACTCTCACTAAACTATTCCACAAAATAGAAACAGAAGGTACTCTACCCAATTCATTCTATGAAGCCACAATTACTCTGATACCTAAACCACACAAAGATCCAACAAAGAAAGAGGACTTCAGACCAATATTCCTTATGAATATCGAGGCAAAAATACTCAGTAAAATCCTTGCAAACCATATCTAAGAACACATCAAAACGATCATCCATCATGACCAAGTAGGCTTCATCCCAGGAATGCAGGGATGGTCTAATATATGGAAATCCATCAACGTAATCCACTATATAAACAAACTCAAAGACAAAAATCACATGATCATCTCCTTAGATGCTGAAAAAGCATTTGACAAAATCCAACACCCATTCATGATAAAAGTCATGGAAAGATCAGGATACAAGGCCCATACCTAAACGTAATAAAAGCAATATACTGCAAACCAGTAGCCAACATCAAAGTAAATGGAGAGAAGCTGGAAGCTATCCCACTAAAATCAGGGACTAGTCAAGGCTGCCCACTTTCTTCCTACCTAATCAATATAATACTTGAAGTTCTAGGCACAGTAATTCGACAACAAAAGGAGATCAAGGGGATACAAATTGGAAAAGAAGAAGTCAAAATATCACTATTCGCAGATGATATGATAATATATATAAGTGACTATAAAAATTCCACCAGAGAACTCCTAAACCTGATAAACAGCTTCAGTGAAGTACCTGGTTATAAAATTAACACACAAAAATTCAGTGGCCTTTCTCTATAGAAAGGATAAACAGTTTGAGAAAGAAATTACGGAAACAACACCCTTCACAATATTCATAAATATTATAAAATACCTTGGAGTGACTTTAACTTCAAGTCTCTGAAGAAAGTAATTAAATAAGATCTCAGAAGATGGAAAGCTCTCCCATGCTCATGGATTGGCAGGATTAATAAAGACAAAATGGCTATTCTGCAGAAAGCAATCCACACATTCAATGTAATCCCCATCAAAATTCCAACTTAATTCTTCACTGAGTTAGAAAGGGCAATTTGCAAATTCATCTGGAACAATAAAAACCCTAGAATAGCAAAAACTATTCTCAACAATAAAAGAACCTCTGCTGGAATCACCATGCCTGACCTCAAGCCCTACTATAGACCAATTGTCATAAAAACTACATGGCACTGGTACAGTGACTGACACGTAGATCAATGGAATAGATTTGAAGACCCAGAAATGAATCCACACTCCTACAGTTATCTGATCTTTGAAAAGGGAGCTAAAACCATCCAGTGGAAAAAAAGATAGCATTTTCAACAAATGGTGCTGGCACAACTGGTGGTTATCATGTAGAAGAATGCAAATTGATCCATTCTTATCTCTTTGTACAAAGCTCAAGTCTAACTGGATCAAAGAACTCCACATAAAACCAGAGACACTGAAATTTATAGAGGAGAAAGTGGAGAAAAGCTTCGAAGATATGTGCACAGGGGAAAAATTTCTAAAAAGAACAGCAATGGCCTATGCAGTAAGATCAAGAATAGACAAATTAGTCCTCCTAAAATTGCATAGCTTCTGTAGGGCAATTACTACAATAAGACAACAAGGCCGTCAACAAATTGGGAAAGAATTTTTACCAATCCTAAATCGGATAGGGGACTAATATCCGATATATACAAAGAACTCAAGAATATGAACTCCAGAAATTCAAATAACTCCATTAAAAAATGGGGTACAGAACTAAACAATACTTCTCAACTGCAGAATACCGAAGGGCTAAGAAGCACTTGAAAAAATGTTCAACATCCGTAATCATCAGGGAAATGCAAATCAAAACAACCTTGTGATTCTATCTCACACCAGTTAGAAAGGCTAGGATCAAAAATTCAGGTGACAGCAGATGCTGGCAAGGATGTGGAAAAAAAGGAAGATTGCAATTGAAATCATTGGTTTGTGCCTTTCTCATGCTATCTTGAATTAGATTGTAAGTATATCATGAGATTTAATCACCATGAAAGGTCTATGTTGTAGTAGGCAAGGCAGTCAATCACAGGTCATTTTCCTCCATCCTACCTACAAATAGTTGTCTCTAGTTATTCTAGAGTTCTAACTATTCATTTTTCTCCATGAACCATCTACTGTGCCATGTATTGTTTTCCTGTGTCTGTAAACCAAGTCAAATACAAAGACATGAGCTATCCAATCATGATGTCCTTCTCTTTGTCTCAGGTTTGTTTCTTTATCACCATCTCAGAGGCTAATAATTTAATTCTTCTAATTCTGTAGGTCAAAAGTCTCAAAATTATTCTTATTGTCTAGTGTTCTAACTTAAAATTTTCAGAATTATTTCTATTCTTAATTTTGTGCATGTGTGTGGGTTATGTGGTTCTCATCTTGGAGTTATCTGTGGTTTTGAACCACTATGTAGGTGCTGGGAATTGAGCCTCAGTCCTCTCTAAGAGTAGTACATGATGTGAAATGCCAAGCCACCTCTCCAGTCTCTAACTTAAAACTTAATTATAAATTGACAAATTGTAGCTGTATATAAATGATTAAGTAACATGATTTAGCAATACAATGTGAGTAAATCCAAGGATAGAAATGTATAACACTTTAAATACTTATTTTTGTAGTGAGAACATTTTCTTTTTTCATATGATTTTGAAAAGTAAAGCCTATTATTTACTCTATTCATCAAGATATAAAATATCTCAGAATTAATCCTTATTTACCCTGTCTAATTGACAGGGTAAATTTAAAATTTTAAATTTGAGATTTTTAATTTTTACCATTTGACTATCATTTAGCAGCCAAAATATAAAAGCAAATGAATTGTCATCCAACAAAAAAGTGGATAAAGAAACTGTGGTATATATAAAAAAAATAGTCTCTATCCATAAAAGGATGAAGTTCTGTCATGTATGACAATGAAAATAGAACTGGGGATTTTTATTCCACGTGAAATAAAACAGATACAGAAAGGTAAATATTTTCATGTTCTTATATGTGAAACCCAAATTCAATTTCACAGAAGCAGGGGCTGAGAGGGTGGAAGAAAGGTAGGGAATGGAGAGATGATCAGATGGACAAAGTCAGATTTCCATAGTAAGTTTTAGTTGTGTGTTGACATTGACCTTTTCTTCTTTACATTATACACAGCCAACGGATTAACAATGGTAGTTTGAGTATCTAAATTTGATCATCACTTCTCATCTCTCTACCATGAACTCCCTGCTCAAATAATTACATTCTCTTGCCTGGGTTACCATAATCCCCACTTTTGCTCCTTCTGTATCCATATAGTTTGTTCTCCAAGTAGCTGAAAGAATATATACATAACCGTGATAATTAAAGACAAAGAGGTTACAAGGTTGAGAGGAACTTGAGGCACAAGAAGAGTCAGGAGGGAGAAAGTATGGGATAGAAATGATGTAAATACAGTACTCATATATGAAATTCTCAAAAAAGTAACTATTGAAAAACATAAATGACATCATGTGAGTCACCCACGGAAAAACCTTCCAGAAGCTTTCTTTCCATCTTAGGCACTACATTGTCTGGCCCTCTTCAATCTCAAAATTTTCTACCCAGCCTCATTCATTATATCATTGCTATCATACTAGGCTCCTCTTTGAGAGTGGTCTACCAGAACAGGTGAGGGAGCCATCTTGGGTCCCGGGTCCCTCAGAGACCAGTCTGCTCATGTGAGAGTGAGGACTGCAGAAGAGACACAGCTTCTGGGACAGGCAGAAGCAACACAGCTTCTGGGATGGACCCTGTTTCAGGCTCCAGACATCTGGGCACCTTCCCCGCCAGAGGAGAGGTGTCTGCCCGGGAGGGCTCTGACCGCCAGAGCACGTGAGAGAGCCATCTTGTGTCCCGCATCCCTCAGAGTCCAATCTGTGCAGGTGATCGTGCAGACTGCAGAGGCAACCCATCTTCTGGGACAGGCCCTGTTTCGGGTCTTCGTCTTCAGCCAGGAGGCAGGTCTGAAAGCCAGACCTCTGTGCACCTTCCCAGCAAGAGGAGAGCTTGCCTGCAGAGAGTACTCTGACCATTGAGACTCAGAAGAGAGCTGGACTCCCAGGACAGCTGACAGAGGCTAACAGAATCACAGGAGGAACAGGCTCCAGCCAGAGACAACTATAACAACTAACTCCAGAGATTACCAGAAGGCGAAGGGTAAAGGTAAGAATCTTACTAATGAGAGTGGTCTACCATGAGTTTCTTAATTATGCCACCTTCCTTCTAACTGCAATACACTTCCCATGACTGATCACATCACTGCTACTTTCAATATTTTCAGGTCAGTGATAAAATATCACTAGTCCCACGACTTTTTCCCTGACCTATAATAAATATCATAAGCCCTTCCATTTAGATTTGAAATTATCTAGGAACAATCATTGATAGAAGTACTATGCTTTTTCACAAGATAACTGCTTGCCCCATACACTTAAAAATGAAACAGCTAAAGACATTTCCAAGATTCTAGCATTCTGTGCCTAAGCAATAGTGGCTTTCTGGCATTGAATAGCTCACCTCACATTTAGCACTTGAATTTCCTTGGCTTCTAGAGCAAACAGCTATATTCTTGAGGTGTTCTATTTCTCTCCTTCAGTATATTTGCTTGGTACATTCTTCTTTGGTTAGAGCAGCAATAGTATTCTTTTCTTTTCTTTTCTTTTCTTTTCTTTTCTTTTCTTTTCTTTTCTTTTCTTTTCTTTTCTTTTCTTTTCTTCTTTCCTTTCCTTTCCTTTCCTTTCCTTTCCTTTCCTTTCCTTTCCTTTCCTTTCCTTTCCTTTCCTTTCCTTTCCTTTCCTTTCCTTTTCGTTTTTAATTCCTTATAAACCTATTCTATTAAGTGAGCTGCCTGATAATAGTTAGCTAGCTGTGGTGACGATGGCAGTGATGGCTGTATGGGCAGCTCATTAGGGTCAGCAATCTCTCTCCTCTGAAACTCTTTGAGATACAGGCTTCCCTTCCTTGAAAGGAGCAGTTTCCTTTTTGTTCACCACAGACCAGATTGTTAGAGTAAAATAATCTGTGTGAGCTTGAAGTTGAGACTAGCACTAGAGGGATGGAACAGGCTTAAAATAACTCCATGAGGCCATAAACTCTTAATGATCCAATCTTTTAGCAGCCTTGGGCTGCTGGAGTAAATCCAGCTCAGAGCCCTTTCTCTAGTGTTGCCAATTCCGTAGAGACAGTGGTCTCTTTGTTCTTCTTATCAGCCAGAAAAATTGTGGTTCAGTAAGTGGGCTTTTCACCAGTTTTTTTAAAAGGCTCCTAGAAGAGTGGACCAGATGGGCACAAGAGTCTACCCACTCATTTCTATCTCAGAGCTGGCCTTGTCATTTGAACATAGTCTACTTCAAATCTAGGCTATGTTTATGAGATGCCCCAAAGGCACTGAGTCCCACTGACTTCCCCAGAAGAGATATTATCTTAGATTTTTTTTCCTGTTTCTGTGATAAAATACCTTGAAAAAAAAGCAAACTATGGGAGAAAGTTTATTCTGCCCCACACCCAGCTCAATGGTTTAATCTACCATAGTCAGAAAGTCACAACAGTAGAAGCTTGAGGAAGCTGTTCACATTGCATCCACAGTTGTGAAGCACAAAATGCATGCATGCATGCATGGTGCTGCTCAGATCCTTTCTCTATCTGTACAGGACAGGATCCAAGCTAGGAACGATGCCACCCTATGATGGTTTGTATATGCTTGGCTCAGGGAGTGGCACTATTAAAAGGTGTGGCCTTGTTGGAGTAGGTTTGTCACTATGGAAGTGGGCTTTAATAACTTAGTCCTAGCTGCCTGAAAGTCAGTATTCTGCTAGCAGCCTTCAGATGAAGATGTAGAACTCTCAACTCCACCTGTACCATGCCTGCATAGATTTTGCCATGTTCCTGCCTTGAACCTCTGAACCTGCAAGCCAGCCCCAATTAAAGGTTTTTCCTTATAAGAGTTGCCTTGGTCATGGTATCTGTTCACGGCAGTAAATCCCTAACTAAGATATATCCATAGACAGTGGGTCTTCCTATCTCAATTAATGTAATTAAGATAATCCCTCACAGAGGGATGCCCAGAGGCCCATCTTCTTCGTGAGTATAGAGTACATCAAATTAACAATTAACACTAACAGAAGTCTTCCAGTGACTAGTGTGTCATCACCGTTTACTGTTTAGGAGAGAATCATTCATGTCTTAGAACCTTGGGGACTTGAAAGTACATCAAGATAATATTTTGTCCATTCTTCTGATTTCACATTAGAAAAAGTCTAGATCAGTGACAGTTTCTGTTATTTGGCATCATTAAAAAGTATTATCAAAATAAGTTATATATGTTTATAAAATGTCATAAGAGAATCCATTTATTCATACAATTAATATGCACTAATAAAATTGCAACAAAATATTATAATAGTGATTATATAACCTGTTTTTAGCTCCCTGTTAAGAATTAAAGTACTGTTTCTACAAGAACAAAATTTCAAACCCATTAGAAATATTTGAAAGTTTACTGCCTAAAGTTCATATAAGGTCAATTCCAAGCACATATATATATTTCAATAAAAGGTTTGATCAATGACCTCTGCTGAATAACACTCATTTCACAAAGGCAAAGAGCCATGGGTACTTCTTTATGTATATTTTTAATTTGGTGGAGATTTGGAGTCTAGTTTTCATGACAACATTTTCTTTGAATTTTTCATTCATCAATTCAATCACTAAATATGTATTGAAAACTGACTTCATGTCAGGAATTTTGCTAGGTACTAAGAATGCAATGATATACAACAGACATTGTCCTTAACTGATGCTCTTTGCTGAGGATTAAAGTTGCACATTAATCATACCAAAATTGTTAACTTATCATAAGCCAAACTGCTTTTGGTTCATAATAAGTTTAGTAAGTGGTGTTAAGAAAGTAATTCTTGACTCCACCCCCACCCCCACCCCTTCATAGGCTGAAGAACTACCAGTAGCAGCAGAGTGAGCCAGCCAGGTCTGCAACCACCCAGCTGTGCCCTACTGGGAGCCATAGACTCAGAGGGATATGAAAACTTCTGTGATCTATGCTGTAGCTTGAAGCCACTTTGATGTCTATAGGCCTTGCTGCCACCAGGGACCATACTTATCTGAGTGGCTTGCACCTGAGGTCATAGTGATTCCTGTGGTCTAGGTTGCCTCTAAAGGCCTTGTCTGGGTCTGTGGTCCTACTTCAGCAGGGGGCCATATTATTGGTCTATGCTGTCACCAGAAACAGTATGGCGGCCCATGATCTGTGCTCCTGTTGACTATGAAGAGCAAAGAAGCTACATTTGCTGTGATATCGATGACTGCAGATGCACAATTGAAAGGGAAGGACATGGAAGGCTTCTGTGACAGCTGTATCTCTATCTCAAACCCCTCCAAAAGAAGAGTCTAGACAGGAAACAATGAAAAACACCTCTGAAAAGGTGTGATGGAGATTCTAAAGAGTAGCTCTGTACAAGTGGAGGCTTCTGGAGGGGATTTGGGAGGGGAAGGACTCAGTTATGTTTAAGGGGCAGGCTGAGGAGAGGTGATTATGCTTCAGTGAGTATTACAGATAACACCAAGTGGACTCCTTCCTTATTCTGTTTCTTTGTTTTTCTTCTTTGTTTCATTTGTTTGTTTGTTTCTTTTTTACTTCCTTTGAGAGGATTAATGGAGAGAGCAGACATACAGGGCTAGAATGGTTTTGTGATGGAGTGTATAATGTGAAACTCTCAGAGAATAACAAAAGTTATGTGGAAAAGAATAAGAAAGTAATCCTTGCCAGGGGGGGGGTGGTGGTGCATCCCTTTAATCCCAGCACTCAGGAGGCAGAGGCAGGCAAATCTCTTAGTTCAAGGCCAGGTTGGTCTACAGAATTAATTACAGGACAACCAGAGTCATACAGAGAAACCCTGTCTTGAAAAAACAAACAAAAAATTGTAATGAATTTTGAGATAATCAGGTATTACCATGAGAGACTAGGAAGAGAGAGCTTGTGATAGCAGGGAAACAGCAAGTAGGAGATACTAAGTAATAGACCATGTATCTGGAGTCTAAGGGATTCATGGGATCTGAAGATGAGACTGCAGAGGCATAGGACTGTGTAGGGAGTTATAAGAGCTTCTGTAGAAACCCTCAAAGATCTCTACCTTTTAGGATTTGAACCAGTGTCTAGGATTATATTTGACTATAATCTAGAGTTGTCTTAATTCAAATGCTGTGGTTCTAGCATATGAACATACAAACAAAGGAGTGGAATACACTAGAGGCCCTGGGAATAAATCTCTGGACTAAAATAGCTGTAACAAAGATACTTACAATCATTCATAGAGAAAAAAAAATCTTTAAAAAAAATAGTCCTGGGAAAACTATATGTCCCCGTGTAGAAAGAATGAAGATAAATTCGTACTCTAAAACATAATTAAAATAAGCCTAATCTAGATCAGGGACACAAGCATAAGAGGTAAACTATACAATTCTTAAAAGAAAACAGAAAGGAAAATTTCAGTTTTTGGAATTGGCAAAGAGTTTTTAGGTATAACAGCAAAAGGCAGCATGGAAGTCATGGAAAAATTAAAAACTTGTATATCGAAAGATCTATCAAAAGAATGAAAATGCACATGACTGAATGAGGGAAAATAGCTTCAAATCATATATCTAATAAATGGCTAGTAATGAGACTATATAAAGAACTATAATACAATTAAAAAGTTCACTGATAAATCTATTTAAAATGATATAGCTGTCTTGGAAAATAGTATACTGAATTCTCAAAAGAAGTTACAGGTAGAATTTCAAATTAATAAAAATCATAGTGTATAGATATCCAGAGCATTGACAGTTGAGACATGAATAGATAAGTTTTACACTCTTGCTCCTAGGGATTGCCAGGGCTTGCAATGGGGAAGTAGGGGGTTATTATTTAATTGATAAGAATAATTCAGTTTGGGTGATGAAAATGATCTGGAGACAGATGGAGGTGATAGTTGCATAGATATATACTTGTACTTAATGCCTCTGAATTTAAGTTGTAAAATTGTACATTTTATACTCTACACAATTTACTGCAGTAAAAAAAAAAAACAAAAAAACAATTTTAAAACATACTTTTTGTCAGTGAAAATGTTCCCCAGCCTGCCATGGCCACATTTGCATTGGTCTCATCCCAACTTCCCAGTGCCTTGGATTAATCAGCTTCCCTCCAGTTCTCTCAACCCCTGCCCTAGTCAGCTAAATCACCATGACACTGAGCCACTGGAAGGAATTTCTTTGTAGGAATACATTTCCCAGAGATTGAAATGTCACAGTGATGTCACCAAGAATCTGAGCTGAGTGATTTCTCTTCCAGCCAAGTAATCCCTGATTGGTCCCTGGAAAAATCTCCCTTCCTCCTCACATCCATTTCATTACCCATGAAAATATTTGTTAAGAGTATTTTCTTCATGTACAGCATTTTATATTTTACAAAAGAACTCTTCACATAAATGTTTGCATTTCATATGGCCAACAATACTAATAAAGCCAAATATTTTGACATTCCATTTTAGATAAAAAAAAAAAAAAAGGTGAGGCTTTACAAAATAACTTGGCCAAGTTTTTATAATTACTAAATAATACAACTGATTTTTGAACCCAGATCTCTGAAATCTATTACTTGTTATCTTGGATACAGATGGAAATCCATATATTCAGATATTACTTTAACAACCCCTCTCTAAATTCACTTCTCCTCAATTCATTTACTCAGCTTTGAGGCTACCAAGGATGCCTTGTTCCCCATCAATCTTCCTACTTGGTGTCTTCCCATGTGTATGAAATAGAGCTCCTAAAATTTGATACATTGTCTACTCTCTATCGCCAGTGCCACCCCTAGGACATCGCAGTATTTTTTTTCATGTAGACTTCTGCTAGCTATTAGTTATTGCTTCTTACTTTTCATAGAATACCTGAATAAACTTTCTATACTCAAATAGGATTATGCTTCATCTGAGGTTTTCAATCACTTGTATAGCTAGTAGTGGAGTTTTATAAATAAAAGTTATTTTAAGTAAACATATGTGTGCATGTGTGTATGCATCTCTCTCTCTCTCTCTCTCTCTCTCTCTCTCTCTCTCTCTCTCTCTCTCTCTCTCTGACTAAAAAAGCAGCAGTGTAGCCAGGCACAGTGGCATACAACTTTAGTTCTAGCACTTGGGAGGCAGGGAGATCTCTATGATCTCTATGGGCTACAAATTGAGTCCAGCACAACTAGGGCTGCTTACACTAAAAAATCCTCTCTCTCTCTCTCTACACACACACACACACACACACACACACACACACACACACACACACACACACGCACGCGCGCGCGCAGCAGTGCTCTCATTGAACTGATGGTCAGCGGCATTGATCCTTGAGTGTCTGTTTCCCATATTCCATGAGGTATGATGGGTTCTGCAGAGGAGAGGTTAAAGAAACGAAAGCTGCTAGCATCAACAACAACAAACAACTAATACTACTTGATAAAGCTTCTATGCAGGACCTAGGAAGGTAGTGATAACCAAGCTCTGACATGCTTCTCCAAAGCCATTCTTTAGCTGTTCCTCAGCTTTTTCTGCATTACTTAGGATTGGCTAGGCAATACTGCAGCAACAAATGACTAAATCCCAAATCAGAGTACTGTAAAATAAGTTGTCTTTCTCTCATCACCTCGTCTCTTCCAGGCTAGGAAGTTCTACTGCCACATCTTTATTCTGAAAACAAAAACAGAAACAAAACCCAAATCAACCAAATAATAACAACAAAAAGAGTCTGATGGGTACTTCAAATTTGAAGTATTGCTTCTGACAATGTCAGAAAGAATCAAAGAATACCAAGTCATATGTCATGCTCTGGCAATTGTGTGCTCAAACTGGATTTGGTAGGCATTATTTCTGTTCACTATTCATTTGCTGTTGCTTTGGATAAAGGATATCAGAAAGTGTTATCATCTTAGCCGAGGCAAGAATTAAAAGACAGCAGAAAAGAGTATTTGGTCAAAAGCCCTAATGACTGTCACACATTTCTACCTTCATTTTAAGCCACAGTGAATTTTCTGCTTTTTGGACGATGAATGTTGATATTACACCTCAATCCCTGTCCACTCTTTATGGCAAACTGCTACTTGATCAAGCGATATGATAGTGAGGAAACTTCTCCCCATCTCATGTTTTCTTCCCTTCCAATGTACACTCCAGCACACTATGGCTCCATTCAGCATAAAATTTGTCACAGTTTCTGATATGCAAGATATCTGATATGCGACCCCCAAAGGGGTTATACTCCTGTTCCAAACTTACGTTTTCTTTGGTAACAGATTTTGCTTTCATTTTAGATACCGGATAACTCTGATGGTAACCAATTTTAGCTAGAGTTGTGGTTGTGCAGCTCAGGGTATTAGCTTGAGCATCTCACTAGTATTTTGTTGTACTTTTGGTAATGAAGATCTTGCTTCAAGAGCACAATTTGGTGGAACCCCCTCCCCAGAATTTATAAAGATACTCATAAACTCACGTAGTAACCAGAGAAATACATGCTTATGTAGTTTACACACAGGCGAAACTTAATAAGCTGATAATGTTAAGTGTTGGTGAGGATATGGGGTGTTAAAACATTTATGTTTTGTATGGAGTGGCTGCTTCAGTAATTCCAAAGGAAAACTTATTTCTCCATTCACAAAATGTATCTTTATTGAGTATGCTATCTACTAAGGTTTTTTTTTTTTTTTTTTTTTTTAGGTGTTTGGGATATAAGGAGTGAATAAACCAAATAGAACTCCTTGCTGATGTAGGTTACATTGAACTAAAGAAGGAAGGATAAATAAAAGACAATAACTATAATAAGTTGAACGTCAATGTAATCAGTTATAAGAACTAAGGAGAAAAATTAAAGCAGCACAGTGGGGCTTGAAAAGTTAGGAGGGGTTTAAAAAGGAAACGGCAAGAAAGGCCTCATTGAGTTTAGAGTAGCATAACTAATTTTAATCACACTGAATATGACTCAAGAATTCTTGAGTCTGTCTGTCTGTCTGTCTATATGTATGTATATATGTATCTATCATCTGTCCTCACAGAACCAAAGTAAAGCATATATGAAAAGATTTACGAGCATGCTATTGATGGTGGTAGAAAATACAAAACCCTAATGGGAATCCTTCACTGAAATGTAGGACAGGTAAAATGTGGTAGATGATTTCAATATTTAAGCACACCAAATTAAATAGAAGCATGGCATTATAAACTAAAGAAAAAAATATAAATCTTAGTCAACAAAGAAACAGTGAGACATAATTTTTTCATGCAGATTAAGAATCCATGCACACAAAACAGAAAAATTAAACATTAATTTAAAAATTAAACATTAATTTAAAAATTAATTAAAAACACATTAAAATACATGGTAAATAGATCAGGAAAACTGTATCATTGGGAAGAAAGATTAATAGAAATGGATTATGGACTAAAAGCATAAGTTGAACAAAATTTTGTACATATATATATATATATATATATATATATATACACACACACATACATACATGAGATGTTAGGAAATAAAGATTTCTACAAATTTGAAGACTTTTACAAATTTGCAGTTAAATGTCTCTAATAGTGTAGACTTATTGAATCTGGACTTTGGTTTCCTGACCTATAATATATGAATTGTGTATGTAATCCAGTGACTCCCCAAGTCCATTTTCAGGGTCATGACAAGAAGTTGACATGTAAGAGGATAGCAAGAGGTGTGTATAATTAAATAGTCCTAGTCATGATGTGTTCCTACCTAGCATTGACACATCCCTGACACATCCCTGTCTTGTGGTCTGCCCTATAAGCTGTCAGTAGTGTGTGAAATATTTTTTTTTCCCAGGGAGACAAGAGAGCATTCTGGCTGCCAGAAGAGCCCCATCTTTTTACCTTTCCAGCAAGAGATTCCTGTGGAAATTCCAATTCCCTTGATCTGTTGTATCAACAGCTCAGTAGTCAGAGATGTACAAGTTGGAACAATTGTCTCTTTAAAATCCCTTTGCTTTTGACGGGGTAGTACGCGGATTACACAGGATTTTACAGAGCGGACATTTATTGTGT
This sequence comes from Mus minutoides, assembly GCA_902729485.2. Classification (NCBI taxonomy): domain Eukaryota; kingdom Metazoa; phylum Chordata; class Mammalia; order Rodentia; family Muridae; genus Mus; species Mus minutoides. The sequence continues at coordinate 694,874 of LR753324.1, forward strand.
ATCTTTCTATCACACATTTCTATTTTGCCTCTTCTCAAGAATCATGACTCATGTGGGGAACATATGTAATTCTGGGGTCCATGGACTTATGGAGCACATATATGAAAATAACCTAGGCAGTCATTTCACTCCTTGGGTGAGATTATTAGCTTGACTTGGTCATATGACTCAAGCTGTTCCCTGAAATTCAGTATTAAAACTGGTTTGAAAGACTGGAGAAAAAAACTTTTTCAATGTTTAGCATAACAGAGGATAAGATTGTAGCCTGAGAAGTAGCAGTTAAATGTGAATTTGCAGAAAGAGTGGGAGTCTGTATAAGAATGCAGCCCCTTGCCAAGGAAGTGAAGCCGAGAAATACAGAAGAGAGCAAGAGATTAGACAAGAAAAGTAAAGCTTACTTAAATCAAGCCTCTCTCTCCAGTGAGATATATATCGTAATATTGCTTGTTAAATTCTTGGGTGTATGACAGTGATTGCAAACACTGAATCTTATTCTAATGGATGTACTGTTCATTTTTACTTGGTTTCATACAAATCAGTAGACTCGATTTAAATATTAAGACACCGAGCAAACATGAATGAGACCTGGCGATGGATTGGTACACATCTCTACATAGGATGGAAAGATTCCTCAGAAAAATGCCTGGAAATGGATTGTTCAAGGCTTTCAGCGGCTTCACTCTGCAAATGATGTCAGCTGCTGCTACTTTGAAAGAGGAAAAAAGATATCCGCTTTCATACATTTGTTTCCTGATCTGTAGTTGACAAGAGAAAGAACCCTGGAAATAAAATCATTGCAGGTGGCTGATGATTATGAGCCGTTAGCTGCAAGTGATGAAATAGAGACCTTGGTTTGTAAGGAATGCCCCTCCAGAGGATCGTGGATTTCAGAATTGAACATGAGGAAGCACAAGGAATCTCAGCCCATGTTGTCCTCTTCTCAGCCGTTCTCTCAATTCCCAGGGCTGAATCTGTGGAGCAAATGCTTTTGACATGACACAGCAGCCAGAAAACTTAACAAAGAGAGTTACATTCATCATCCAAACTGTTCCTTCCCTTCAGTGGCCTTGCCTTCCAGACAGAATATTTTAACACCTTCAAGTACCCTTTGTACAATTTGTGAAGAGTTCTCCAGTTTTGAGGCAGTCTGGGAAAAGAGAAGAAGGAGCCTCCAGAAGAGTTGTTCTTGCTCATTACAAATATCACCAGACATGTTCTTGAAACTTATATGGGGTTATCCCCATACTTACCAGGCATAATGAGGATTACAGACCTTTGAGACTTGGGCCATGCCCTCATTAAATGGAGTGCTTGGCTAGCAAGGCAGGAAGCAAAATGTCCTTCATTATGGTCCTTGCCAAAGCATGGATTTTCCAAATACATTTCTTTTTTTTTTAATTAGATATTTTCCTTATTTACATTTCAAATGTTATCCCAAAAGTTCCCTATACCCTCCCCACCACCCTGCTCCCCTACCCACCCACTCACACTTCTTGGCCCAGGCATTCCCCTGTACTGGGGCATATAAAGTTTGTAAGACCCTCACTGATAAGTGGATATTATCCCAGAAACTTAGAATAGCCAAGATACAATTTGCAAAACACAAGAAAATCAAGAAGAAGGAAGACCAATAATACGTCATTCCATCTTAGAATAGAGAACAAAACACCCATGAAAGGAGTTACAGAGACAAAGATTGGAGCTAAGAGGAAAGGATGGACCATCCAGAGACTACCCCACCTGCGGATCCATCCCATAATCAGCCACCAAACCCAGACACTATTGCCTATGCCAGCAAGATTTTGCTGAAAGGACCCTGATATAGCTATCTTGAGTGACGCTATGCCAGTGCCTGGCAATTACAGAAGGGGATGCTCATAGTCATCTATAGGATGGAACACAGAGCCCCCAATGGAGGAGCTAGAGAAAGTACCCAAGGCGCTGAAGGGGTCCAAATACATTTCTAACTATTGTTAGTTAGCTTGAGTATCACATCCTTAGGGATACCTTGCCTGGCCAAATTCTTACAAAAGAAATATGCCAAATACAGTAACCACTGTTGCATTTTATATTTTCTTGTGTACAAATGACTAAGTTTATAATTAATGGCTGATGGGACAAGAACATAAGAAATTTATAATAAATATAGAGGATCAGAACAAGATGAATAAGTTGACTTAAGTGCTATTTTCTAAAACACTTCTATCAAACCAAAAAGAGAGCACATATTCTTTCAAGCCTGTGCATAATATATCGATAGAGCACATATTCAGAGCCACAAAATCACATTTACTGAATTTATTTATTTATTTGAATAATTTCTTTACTTATATTTCAAATGATATCTCAAGTTCCAGTCCATCCTGAGCTACATAGCGCCTCAAAACATATATTCATGAATATTCATGAATACATGCATGTATATGTATATATGCATATATATATATATATACACATACATAAATAGCAGTTGTGCAATGAGCTTAACAGAATTTAAAATGTTACTAACAAGAGATCAATATAATCATGATTGATACATGATAAATAATCTTAAGACCCTAATTAACGATGATGATGATAATATAAGATTCACCAATAAAAGAACATACTTCTACATAATTCATATATCAGAGAGTTAAGTATCAAGAGAAGTTGAAAAATATTTTGCTTTGACTGAGGGTTAAAAATAGAACACAGCCTCCACAAGGGGGTAGGAGGAAGACATCCAGAGGCTCCACCCAGCACGTGGCCCGCCCACAGCACAAACCACTAGGATGTACAAGTGGATGTCTCTGCTCCGGGCTGCTGCCTGGGACTATGTCAATAACCAAGGGCTGTGTAGTGTTGAGCTGGCTCCACCCCTCAGTGGCTGTAGCACTTGGGATAGCATATCCTGCACCTCAGCCATGCAGCATAGTAGAGTTGTCCAGGTGGTAAGGACCTGGGTGAGCTCACTCTGAGGTCATGAATCTGGGAGAACTGGCCTGCTCCTGTGTGCAGTCCAGTGGTGTGGGTAAGGGATGCCCTCCCCCTGCCCGCTCCATCCCTTGTTACCTGTGGCAGGAAGGAGAGCTGGACCCACTCCTTGCTTGCTGTGGCATTCGGAGAGCTAGCCCTCCTGGATGAAGTAGAACTGAAGGGATGATCATTTCAGCTACTACCCAGGCACAGACCTTGGGCTATGAGTTGGCCCACCACCAAATCTGCCCAATCTATGAATTGCTGGAGTACATGGAAGGGCAGTCCTGCAGATTCAAAGCTACAGGATCTCCATGACACAGGACAACAGGCTATCTGAGAGAGAAGTCCCCTTGAGTGTTCAGTATTGATAGTGTATCAGGAACCAGGGGCCTCAAACAAGACCATCATAATGAACATCTGCAAGCAAAGATGTATTCACAAGAGAGTATATGCTGTGTGATCTATTGTGACACACTACAGCTTCCACAATAAGAATTTATTTTTAATTTTTTTTTTAAATTTTGTTGGTTGGGAAGAGGTTGCAAGGGCAAAGGAGCTATGAAGGCATGGGGAGATGAGGGGGATCTGGGGTGCATGGTGTGAAATTCACAAAGAATCAGTAAAAAATTTTAAAAAAATAGAACATGGCACACCTTGGAAATGCAATTAAAGAAATACTGAAAAGGAATGTTCTTCCCCTACTCTGGATGGTTTTAGTGTTTGCTAAGTAATACACTGGTGTTTCACACCACATTAATATTTGAAAAATGATCCATGATTTTTATTTTTACTTGAAAGATGCATTGTTTGATAATAGATGAATTGTACAGATTAAGGGGTTTCACTGTGACATTTCCATGCACATGTGTATTGTGCATTGGTCTTCACTCCTCTCCAGCGTTTCCTCTCTTCTAAAGGGAAATTCATAACATTTAACACATATATTAAAATAAACCCATCACAAATCATTTTTCCTAAAGTTCCACTTTGGTAAACCTGGAAAAAAATCCAATTAAAGCCAAAGTAATAGAGAAATATAAAATAATAAGGACTAAAATTAATGGAAGTAAAACCGGAAAAAGAAAAAAATCAATGAAGCAAAAAGCAGGTTCTTAGAAAAGATCAATATAGCTGACAACCCTCTGGCTTATTGGATCAATACAGAAGAAGGACGACACAAATCACCAATGTCAGCAGGTCAAGGAGGAGCTAGGATTGAGAGAGTAAAGGAACAAATACCACGAACAACTCCATACCCATCATTTCACAATTTAGACTTGAATAGTTTTACATTTACTTAGCCAAACAAATGTATATTTCATAGTAGTTAGGGGAAATATATTAGAAATTAGTATACTACAGAGGTGGTTAGTACAAAGAGTTTTACTCTCTGCATCTCACTCAAGAACTGTGAATTTGATAACTAGAAAATTGCTGGACATGTATACAATGTATAATGTATACTAAACATATAACACAGAACATAACATATATACACACAAAGTTTATTTATTTTAATGTGTGAAGTGTTTTTTCTGCATGTATGTCTGTGAACCACATGCATACAGTGGCCTCTGAATTCAGAAGAGGACATCATATCCCCTGAGACTGGAGTTACAGATGATTGTGAGTCTCTCTGTGGGTTCTTGGAATTAAACTTGGGTCCTCTGGAAGAACACCCAGTGCTTTTAACTGCTGTGTTATGTCTCCATCCGAGGCCAAATATTTTTTGTTGGTGAAATGTGAAACTAGCGTAACATTTCATGATTAATGTTAGCAATGGACCTTAGTTTTAAAGTTATAAGTAGTCAATATATGTGGATTAGTAAAAACAAATAAACTACTAGTATCTTTGTGCCAGCAAAGTATAAGAAGCCACGGAAGTATTTCTTTACTTTGGAGTGGGTTTATCCTGAATAGGTCTCATTTTCAGCCAAGATTCTCAACTGCACAACTAGAGGCTATGTGTTAGCTATCTATATCTTTCATAAGCTGTACTGAGAGTACTTTCAAAGGTAGAGATCTAAGGCTTTGTCAGCCACGGAATAGATTTTATGGCAGCCTACTTTGCTAATGAATAAAAAAAATTCCGACTGCATGAGGCAGAATTTTATTTAAGTCCCTTTCTTAATATAATCCAGTAGGGAGAGTATAGCAGAGTGGTGAGGCCTCACCACTGCAAATTCCTCTGCCAGCTATCATTATTTACTAAACAACAGTTTCATATTATCAAGCAGCTTTAGGGAATTGGAATCCCCTCAGTATTATGCTAGACGTTTGGGCCCATCAATTCATTATTCTTCAAAGCAATGTCAGGAGGCAGGAACAATGAATACAGTATAATGAGGCTCACACAGTAAGATGAAATGGCTTACCCGATTTCACACAGAAAGGACCTGGACTCAGGCTGCCTGCATTTAGTGCTGCTGTTTTAATCACTCTATTGCATTGCCTACTGTGATCATCCCTGTTTTGTTTCAGACTTTACAATAAAGAGATGACATCATTAGGAAACATCCTTCTGTGGAGCTGGGGAAAGCCTGAATTCACAGGCCCTGGATATTGGATGTTTAAGGGCTTCACATACTGGGAACCTAATATGACATCTGTATTGAAATTGATGTGACTGATGACATTCATTCAAACATTTTTTTCTTACCAATTTTATTATGTTATAGTTCACGTGCCATAAAATTCACCCCCATGGAAGTGTACAATTAAGTAGATTTTAGTATACTTGTGAAGTTCTGTGGCCTTTCTCTACCAACTCTGCTTATGAGATCAACTCCTTTGTATTTGTGACAGGAGACAAACTCTGATTAATAGCCTATTGTTTGGTAATGGCGGCTAACAAAAGTCAAACATTGAATGTCCTGTAAGTATCCTGCACTATTTCAGATTTTGTCTTTGTGGTAGACATAAGCATTTTGGGAATATCCCCAAAACATGGGCATTTCTCCATTTTTCTTTTGTTAACTCTAGCTCTATCCAGACCTCCTATTAAAAAAAATCATCTATGAGGGATGAGGCAGGGCCTCTAGAGGACCTTGCTCTCATAGAAGTATCTTTAGCACAAAGCTCTCAGAGATGAAACTCCTTGTTTCAATCATTTCTGACAATGCTTCTTTGCAGAGCCACAACTCTCTTAGGGGGGAGGGTGGAATTAGAGTTACAGTAAACAACCTAAAAATCAGACTCTGAATAAAGTGTTGTTTTGGCTTTGAATAAACATATTCCACATAATTTCTTTAGTAGAATTTCTCAAGCGAACATGGGTGCTGCTATGATTAGTAAAGCACAAAGCCTTTTAAACAGAGACTAGAAGGATAATTACTGTCAGGAGATAATCAGAGAAAGTTTTCATTTATATAACAGGTTGTGAGGCTAGAAAATATGGAATGAAAGGGAAAAAAATTGCAGGATATGAACTTCTCATTTGGCAAGTCATCAGCTTATTAGGATTCATTAACATACTAGATTGAACGAACTACTTTCATTCAGGGAAAAGTATTAGGCAATTCCATCCCTAAAACAATGTGATCAGAGGTGTTCCCACATCTAATGTGGATAGGAAAGTTCTGCTTTGTAGTGCCACGTATGCATGGAGACATGGATTCTTTTGCATTTATAATATTTCAATGCATAGATTATTATTCAGTTGATTTTGCACCAAATATATTCCACCTAAATATGTACGTTGAACATCTCTAGTCAAGCCAAACCCCTAATGTTCTCAGCTTCCAACAGTGTCAAAAAATTCCCAACAGAAATCACCAGTGTAATGAAATCCACAGGGTCGGGGGCTAAAAATCAGGGGAGGGGAACTATCAAATATATGACCAAGACAAAAGCATGCCTGATTTGCTGAGAGGGTAAAGAGAAAGCAAAGTCTACCTAAACCTTTAGCAGACTGTAGTTTAGAGATGGCAAAGATTTCCTTTTCTATCCAAAGCCATCCAATCAACCCAGATTGTCTGCATTTTCCTGGAGAGGTTCCTTTTCCACAGTTGCCAAAATGTCTCAAAATTCTCAGGGCTTTTACTTAGTTTCTGAAACTTCAGGATACTCATGGGCCATAGTTCTTACTTCTAATGTACGGTGACTTTCTCCCTTTGCACTGAACTCCCTTCTTTCACACTGCATTGTATCAGAGCCTTCTAAAGCCCATAAAATCCTGCTTTAGACACCCCCTCACTGTGGCTTGGGGTTAATATCTGGTGCTTTCCAATCCTACCTCATGTGATTATGCCTTTGTTTCAGATTCAGGCGACCAATCATACTCAGACTGGGTCATCACTAGCCACAGCAAAGAGACATTTGAGGAAACAATCAGCCAGTCCTTGTACAAGGGGGCTTTCAGTTGCTTGACAACCAGCTGATAGCCTTGATTCTTCTTTCGGCCCGGCATGACCTCAGGCCCATAAGTGGCTACTTTCCTCAGAACTATAAGAGGCCATATCCTAGGAGGTCATTTCAAAAGAGGTACTCCAGACAGTTGATTTTGTTAGAATTGGAGAGTAAAAGGTTCTTGAAAAACAGGTTAAAAACTTTTCCATTCTCCAACCTCTGTCTGACTGCCACCTAGTGGCATACAGGGGTGAGGGAGGACAGGATCCAGCTAGGTGCAGCCAAGAAAAAGGTGCACTGTCTTTACATTTCAAAACAATATAGAAACCAATTAGACTTTTATCAATACCAAAAATTCTAGATAATAGCCATAATAAAATGCTTGTCATTTTGGAACACCATTGTTCCCAACTGACACCCAATGGCTTCCCCCAACTTCTCTGACTAACTTTTAGATAACAGTTCAGATTTCTTCCTGTACATATATTTCCAGCAAATGCTTCTGTATAGTGTTGTCACAGTGTTCAGACAAGTGGCCTTGGGAGGTGATTGAATCATGAAGGCTCTGAGTTCATGGACAGATCAATTCAATTATGGACTGGCATATTAGTGGGTTTGGAGGAGGGACTTTGTTATCAAAATACACTTTATGTTTGGCTTCTATGAAGTGGAAGATTTTATTCCATTTGTCCTTTCACAATGATATAGTGCCTTGCAGTCAGATGTAAAAGCAGCTAAGCCAAGCAACCAGGAACGAGACCTCTGAAACCAGGAGCTAAAATAACCTTCCCTCCTTGAAGTTTATTTCTCTTAGGTATTTTTCATAGGGATGGAAAGTGTAATAGTTACTTTTCTATTGCTGTGATAACGCTCCATGACCAAGGCAACTTATATAAGAAAGCCTTTAATTGGGCTGATCAGAGAGTTAGTACAGAAACGTAGAGGTGGCAGCAACTGAGACTTGTATTGCAAACCACAAGCAAAGGAGGGAGAGAGAGAGAGAGAGAGAGAGAGAGAGAGAGAGAGAGAGAGAGAGAGAGAGAGAGAATACCATCTCAGAAGGGCATGAACCTTTTGAAAGGTGTAAGCCTGCCCTCCAGTGACACACCTCCTTCAACAAGGCCACATCTCCTAATCACTTTTTTTTCCTTTCTTTTTTTTTTTAAAGATTCATTTATTATTATATTTAAGTACACTGTAGGTGTCTTTAGATGCACCAGAAGAGGGTGTCAGATGTCATTATGGGTGGTTGTGAGCCACCATGTGGTAGCTGGGATTTGAACTCAGGACCTTCAGAAGAGCAGTTGGTGCTCTTAACCACTGAGCCATCTCTCCAGTCCCTCCTAATCCCTTTTCAATTAGTTCTACCATTGAGGGAACAAGTATTCAAGCATATGACCCTATGACAGCCATTATCACTTAAACCACCCAAAAAGCTGACACCCCACTCACATCAAAACTTCTCTGTCTTGTGTTTCATCTCTTTAGGGTTTTGCTTTTTGTTTTCCTTGGTGTATATTCTTTCTAGGTTTTGTTTATAGGAGGAACCTGGGTTTCCATAAAATTGCAAAGCTTCTGTAAGGCAAAAGACACTGTAAATAAGACAAAAAGGCCACCAACAGATTGGAAAAGGATTTTTACCAATCCTAAATCTGAGAGGGGACTAATATCCAATATATACAAAGAGCTCAAGAAGCTGGACTCCAGAAATTCAAATAACCTCATTAAAAGTGGGGTACAGAGCTAAACAAAGAATTCTCAAGTGAGGAATACCAAAGGGCTGAGAAGTACCTGAAAAAATGTTCAACATCCTTAATCATCAGGGAAATGCAAATCAAAACAACATTGAGATTCCACCTCACTCCAGTCAGAACGGCTAAGATCAAAAACTTAGATGACAGCAGATGCTGGCAAGGATGTGAAGAGGAACACTCCTCCATTGCTGGTGGGATTGCAAGCTGGCACAACCACTCTGGAAATCAGTCTGGAGGTTCCTCAGAAAATTGGACATAGTACTACTGGAAGATCCAGAATACCTCTCCTGGGCATATATCCAGAAGATGTTCCTACTGGTAATAAGAACACATGCTCCACTATGTACATAGCAGCCTTATTTATAATAGCCAGAAGCTGGAAAGAACCCAGATGTCCCTCATGTCTCCTTACCTATGTCTTTTACACCATGTAAATGTGTTACCTCATGATGAGTCGATAATTTTTGTTACTTAAATACTTTAAGAACCCGTTTACCTACATAGACCTCCTATAGTAGGACTCACTCCATTGGGTTAGTGTTTTCAAGTCACTTGATATGCACTCACTGATAAGTGGATATTAGCCCAGAAACTTAGAATGCCCAAGATACAATTTTAAAAATACAAGAAAATCAAGAAGAACGAAGACCAAAGTGTGGATACTTCATTCCTTCTTAGAATAGAGAACAAAACACCCATGGAAGAAGTTACAGAGACAAAGTTTGGAGCCAAGAGGAAAGGGTGGACCATCCAGAGACTATCCTACCCAGGGATCCATCCCATAATCAGCCAGCAAACCCAGACACTATTGCATATGCCAGCAAGATTTTGCTGAAAGGACCCTGTTATAGCTATCTCTTGAGAGGCTATGCCAGTGCCTGGCAAATACAAAAGGGGATGCTCATAGTCATCTACAGGATGGAACACAGGGCCTCCAATGGAGAAGCTAGAGAAATTACTCAAGGAGCTGAAGGGGTCTACAACCTTTTATGTGGAACAACAATATGAACTAACCAATACCCCCAGAACTCATGTCTCTAGATGCATATATAGCAGAAGATGGCCTAGTCGGCCATCATTGGAAAGAGAGGCCTATTGGTCTTACAAACTTTATAGGCCCCAGTATAGGGGAAAGCCAGGGCCAAGAAGTGGGAGTGGGTGGGTGGGGGGTCAGGGCAGGGGAGGGTATAGGGAACTTCTGGGATAGCATTTGAAATGTAAATAAAGAAAATATCTAATAAAAGTGAATCATTTGAAGAATCAATGTCTTAGTTCAATCCATTTAAGAGAGCATATAATTTTCAAACAAAATAGGATGTAAAAGTTTTCTAAACTTTATGTCTCACATTTAATGCCATTTTCTTTGAAAAAAATTCCATGTCCCTCCACAATGAAGATAGGTCTCAATGATCATTCTGTCCCCATAGTATCTTAGACTTTTGAACTTCCTACCACATTGTAATTTCTTCTTCAATGTATTATTTTCCCTGGCAGGTAGACTGCCACTTCTGTGGGAATAGATACTATGTCTATAATGTTTGCCATTAGAATTTTAGTGCCTGGAACACATAGCTGATGGATGAAAAAAAAAAGCCCTCTGGTTGCTACAACTTTAAAAGTTAAGGAGCACTGGGGACTTGATTTCAGACATTTCAGTCTATAACTGGTTTGTTCCACTGTTGTGGACATTGCTGGACATCATGGTGCAGAATAGGTAGGTGGTGAAGCAAAGCAGCTTATAGGGAAACAGAAATAGAGAATATAGGGAGGGGTAATAGCACACAATCCTCTAGTGACTATCTTCCTCTAGATCAAGTTTCTAATTGTCCAACTACTTCCCAACATCATACCCTTATCTAGGGACTAAAGACTTAGCATGTGCGCCTGTTAGGGACATTTTGTATTTAAACTATGTACATATGTACACATATAAACATATGTACACATATGGAAAGTTATAGAGATATAAAGCCATTAAACCACGCATTGTTTGTCTCTTAAATATTACAGCACAATAGAAATAGAACACACAGAAATATAAATGTTCCTTTTCATCCACAATAGTGAAATTGTAACAAGAATGCTTCACAGTTGAGTATTGTCATGAAGTTTAAAACAAAAATTCAGAAACGTCTGATTTAGAACTCAATAGTCAAAAAATAAAATAAAAATGAAGCAATAGTCTATGTGAAAATTGCACATTTATTAGTTGTTTTGCCTTGATACCTTAGAACAAGTTATTTTGCAAAGCAAACAAGTCCTTTGACATTTGTATGTATTAACCCACTCTATTAGTTTTTCTTAGAGTTGGCTACAGGGAAAATGCTCTGAAGGACTTCATTTTTTCAAATTCCCTGAGCTGTTTTTTCCATCTGCAGAAAGAATTTCATCAGATGGACTCTTTGCTTGGCAACTCTTTGGTGAATGTCTGGAAGTGATGGGCACTGGGTCTCCATCTTCGCAGAGTTCCTTAATCTAATTAAGAAGACTGTGGCTGGGCAAATACTTCACATTTTTACATACACAGTCATGTGTTACTGAATGACTTGAGTATATTCTGAGAACTTTGTTGTTAGGCGATTGCATTGTTGTGTAAACATGGAGCATACTGACAATAAGCCGAGCTGGTCGAGGTTATTTCATGTCTAAGCTGTATCTGTTCCTAGGCTGCATGACATTTACTATACTGAATACTGTAGGTGTAATTGGATTATGATAGTAAACATTTGTGTGTCTAATTCCATCTAAATATAGAAAATATACGTGCAGATATGGTATAAAATATCACAAAATGAACTTGTCAAAAGGTTGAAAATAGATGACTATACAATGAGGTAGATGGTGGAGGGGTGTTGGGAAAGGGGTCTCTTTTGGACATGGTGTGTTATTTAAATCACTAATTTACTGCAGCTATTGTTATCTTCACTAGACCTACACATAATCAAGATAAAAAGATCAGACACCATTTCAATAGGGAGCGCTAACTGGAGTCATTAGGTTACAAAAGACAGAGAGAAGGGAGAGAGAGAAGAAGAGAGAAACAGAGACAGACAGACAGGGAGAGAGACAGAGAGAGACAGAGGCATAGAGAGAGATGGGGGAGAACAAAGGTAGAAAGGAAACATGACATGCCTGGGTGTGTCAGACTGGAAGAGGAGGGAGGAGGAGGGGAGTGGGTGCTAGATCTGATCAAAATACATTGTATTCTTGTGTGAAATTGTCAAGTAGTAAATCAAAGCGCAAACATTCTAAAAACCAGTTCAATTGTCATGGCTTGGAGGAGTGGAAATTTCCCTAGGTAGGTGAGACAGTACACGATCTTTATTGAAATGTACATCTTTTCTAGCTTTTTAGTCTTTTGTAATAACACTTAGAGTACAAGCACAATGGGCAGCTGTACAAGGACATTTTCTTTATGTCTTTACTTATAGGCTTTTCCTATTTTTAAAATATGATTTTACTTTTAAGACTTCATTAGAGTACGAGGTACATTTATTCAATATCCTAAGCCTACAGAGGGTCAAGGTCATTAATATTGCTGCCTTCAACCTCCTCTTGTAGCACACTGAATGGTCTTTTATTTTGATTATTTTATAGTCCAGACTTTGCCCCTCTCCCAATCACCTCTCCCACAGTTCCTTATCTCATTCCTCCTCCCCTGTCTCAAAGAGAATGTCCCCTCTGCCTCTGCCAGGCCTCCTCACTCTCTGTGGCCTCATGTCTCCAGAGGGTTAGGCATGTCTTTTCTCACCAGGAAGTCCTCTGCTGTATACGTGCCAGGGCCTTGTATGCTAGTGTCTGAGAGATCTCAGGGGTCCGGGTTAGCTGGTCTTCCTTTGAGGACACACTTCTCCTCAGCTTCTTTCAGGCTTTCCCTACTTCAACCACAGGGGTCCCCGACTTCAGTCCAATGACTGGGTGTAAGTATTTGCTTCTGTCACCATCAGCTTCTGGTAGGGCCACTCAGAGGACATCCATGCTAGTCTGTAAGCACACCATAGCATCAGTAATAATGTCAGGCCTTGGAGCCTCCCCTTGAGATGGATCCCAAGTTCATAAGGCCACTGGACTGTTTTTCCTTCAGTATCTTCTCCATTTTTGTCCCTGCAGTTCTTTTAGACAGGAACAATTCTGGGGCAGAAATATTGGCTGTGGGATGGAAACCCCATCCCTCCACTTGATGCCCTGTCTCTCTACTGGAGGTGGACTCTACTAGTTCCCTTTCTCCACTATTGGGCATTTCATTTAAGGTCCCTCCCTTTGAGTCCTGAGACTCTCTCACCTCTAGGGTCTCTGGTATATTCTAGAGGGTCCCTCCACCTCTAACACCCTTCCCCCTGGGTTGCCTGTTTCCTTTTTGTTTTCTGGCTCTCATGGCTTCTCTCCTGTCTCCCTACCCCCCATACCTGATCATGTTCCCCTTTCCCCCCCTCCCTCCCTCCCTCCCTCCCTCCCTCTGCCTCCCATGATTACTTTCTTCTCCCTTCCAAGTGGGACTGAAGCATCCTCACTTGGGTCCTTCGATTTGNCCCCCTGGGTTGCCTGTTTCCTTTTTGTTTTCTGGCTCTCATGGCTTCTCTCCTGTCTCCCTCCCTCCCTCCCTCCCTCCCTCTGCCTCCCATGATTACTTTCTTCTCCCTTCCAAGTGGGACTGAAGCATCCTCACTTGGGTCCTTCGATTTGTTAACCTTCTTGAGTTCTGTATATTGTATCCTGGGTATTCTGTACTTTTTGGCTAATATCCACTTATTAGCGAGTACATACCATGCATGTCCCTTTGGGTCTGAGTTACCTCACTCAGGATGATATTTTCTAGTTCCATCCATTTACCTGCCAAACTCATAATGTCTTTGTTCTTAATAGCTGAATAGTATTCCACTGTGTAAATGAACCACACTTTCTGTCACTGAATGATCTTAAGGGACACTAGCCTACATGCAGTTGTTTTCTCCGGTCATAGCTTTGCCTTCTTCTGGAATCCCTTGGAAGGACCCATTTAAGGCTATTTTACAGCTAGTTTACTTCTCTTTCTTTCTTTCTTTCTTTCTTTCTTTCTTTCTTTCTTTCTTTCTTTCTTTCTTTCTGTCTGTCTGTCTCCCCTTTCCTCTTTCCTCCATCCTATTGATTGTGGATGCTAAATGTACACTCTGACACTAGGCTTCACTCTCAGATCCCAACTAGTCTCATAAGTAGATGCAACATACCTTGAAATAATGATAAAAATATACTGTAGTAGATACATAAGCTGGAAGCATAATCATCAATCATCACTGGCAAGTATTATTTATTAAGCATAGTGTTTTTTACTACTGACTGTGTACTATGTTTATTTATATCAACATTACCACAAACGTATGTGTAATGTACTCACTCCATTACAAAGTTACAATAGCTATACAATAACGATTTGATGACAGGAAAATTTCAGCTGCATTATGAGTCTACCATTGTATATATGGTCAGTACATCAGTGACACAGATACTATAATGCATCACATGGGTTTAATGGCATATAAAAGGGAAATGCTCTCGATGTCCTTATCTCTAAATAGGGTCAGTAATGGTATCTATCAGAGCTGTGGGGAGCTTTAAATGAACAAACATGCATGTGAGTGGATTACTACAATCGCTCTTCCAGGGTATGCACTTTGATTGCTATTTCCTGTGTACGTAGAGGAGGGAGCTACTAACTGTGCCTGTGACAAAATCTCAAGATGAGCATTGAGAGTCTTGAAAGATGAGTTCATTAAGTGGAGGCACCAGGGATGGGCATTACAGGTGAAAGAGTAGGAGTAGAAGCATTGAAAACATGCTAAGTTCTGCAGGAGCATAGAATAGTGTCTTGTGGTTGTTAGATACATACAGTACTTGGGGAGAAAGGGGAAATAGTATGAAACCATGACATAAGTAAGCAAGACTCCACAGAAGTTGAGATGAGTGTAATAGGCCTGGAAATGGAGGAGGAATAGATCTGGGGGAGAAGGGAGGTGCGGGAAATTCCAGTCCAGATGTAATGTGTGAGAGAATTAATAAAAAAAGTATAAGTATAGGCTCATGTCAGGCAAAGGAGATGGAAAACATTTTAGTGATGGGAAGAGCATATACAGAAGTAGAAATTACAAATGCATATGGAATGTTGGGGAACATGTTGTGGCTCATGCTCTGAATTCTAGGAGGTTTCTCCCATTTGAAGGCTTCAAATGAGCCTGCTCATGTTTGGGATATCGGTAGAGTAGACTCTTTGTTATTTATTTATTTATTTATTTATTTATTTATTTATTTATTTATTTATTCATTCACATTACACCCTGATCACAACCCCTCTCTCTTCTCCCAGTCTCCCCTCACAAGTCCCTCTTCTCCCCATCTCCCTTCTCTCTCCTTCATCTCCAAGAAGGTGGAGGTCCCTCATAGGTGCCAACTTACCCTGGTACCTCAAGTCACTGCAGAACTAGGCACATCCTTTCCTACTGAGGCCAGACAAAGAAGACCAGTTTGGGGAATAGGATCCAGGGCAGGCAACAGATTCAGGGACAGCCCCTGCTCCAGTTGTTGGGGGAATTGCAGGAAGATTATGCTGCACATATATTACATATGTGTGTTTGGGGGGGTGCTAGGTCCAGCCCATGCTCCCTCTTTGGTTGGTAGTTCAAACTCTGGGAACCCCAAATGGTTCAGGTTAGTTGACACTGTTGGTCTTCCTGTGGAGTCCCTGTCCTCTTTGAGTCCCTGTCCTCTTTGAGTCCCTCAATCCTTTCCTCAACTCCCATACCATGTGATTTTGATGCTTCGTTGTAGGGCAAAGCCTCATAACAATGATGCAAAATGTGAAGACACTGTTGCCAGCTATGTTTGTGTCTTAGTCAGGGTTTCTATTCCTGCACAAAACATCATCACCACAAATTAAGTTGGGGAGGAAAGGGTTTATTCAGCTTACACTTCCATATTGTTGTTCATCAGGACTGGAAATCAAGCAGGTCAGGAAGCAGGAACTGATGCAGAGACCATGGAGGGATGTTGCTAACTGGCTTGCGTTCCCTGGCTTGCTCAGCTTGCTTTCTTATAGAACCCAAGACTACCAGCCCAGGGATGGCCCTTTCCCCCTTGATCACTAACTGAGAAAATGCCTTACAGCTGGATCTCATGGGGGCATTTCCTCAACTGAAGCTCCTTTCTTTGTGGTAATTCTAGCTTGTGTCAAATTGACATACAAAACCAGTCAATACACTTTGTCACCATTGTCCTGGGTAGCAAGCTCTGCCTATTCTAGGGGAAATGTGAAGAGCTTTTCTCAGAGGATCAATAGAGACACACTGCAGGCCTGCCTCACTCCTTCAACTACCTTGGAGCCTCAGGCTATGCTTGTGTCTGCCAGCCTGGATTTATAAATGGGAGCCTAGCATAGCTGTCCTCTGAGAGGCTGTACCCAGCAGCTGACTCAGACAGATACAAACACAGCCAAACAGTGGATGGAGTTCAGGAAGACTTGTGGTAGGGTAGACTCTTTTTCTAAAATAATGGTTATTTTATTGGTTTACATTTCAAATGTTATCCCCCTTCCAAGTTTCCCCTTCTCAATCCCCCTTTTCCCATCCTCCTTCCTTCCTTCCTGCTTCTATGAGGCTGTTCCCCCATCTACCCACCCACTCCCACCTATTCCCCTATGCTAGGGCATGGGGCTTTCCGAGGATGAAGGGCCTCTCCTCCCTTGGATGCCAGATAGGCAGTCCTCTGCTACATATGCAGCTGGAGCCATGGGTTGGTGGTTTAGTCCTTGAGAACTCTGGATAGACTCTTGAAGTCTATTTCAAAGAGGGGAATGGTGGGAAGGAAAACCAGTGTGACCCAAAGGGGGTGGATACAATAGCACACGCTTGTAAATACTTTGTTTACTTCAATGTAAGGTGGCGAAGTAGTGTCTCAGGTTCAAAACAAGCTGGGATTCTCTTTATTCAAAGGATGGCAGCAGCTTCTGGGTGCTGTCGCTGGTGCTAACTGTGTGGAAGCAGAAACCACACCAGGGATGCAGAGCTGACAATAGTGGTGGTGTGAAGATACTTGTGGATAAGACAGAGAGAGCCTGGGCACTTTTCCCTAGCAATGTGTATCAGAGAGTGCTATTGGAGAGGAAACACCGTTTCTCTGCCTCTTTAGCTCATGACTATGGATCTATGAATGTAAATCAATGGAAAAAAGCACATATATAAAAAGGCACATAAGGTTTATCAATATTCATATACACAGAAGTTCACAGAAAGAACATAAAACTCTAAAAGGTACTTAGATTCAGGGGGCTTATATATTGTCTTAACATAGGAAAGAAACCTTGAATTTAAATGGTTGATAAATTCTGGGGGAGTGACTAGGACATGAATTAGGGAGAGGGGATGAATGGATGCTGAAGACTACTTTAGTGTGGTTTCTCTGTTCACTCCAATTCACCTTGGTGTTGATTTCCTATCCTGAAAGATGAGTCACTTTTCTGTCCTTGGAATGGAGAAAGGTTACCTTGCTCCAAAGAAAATTTATGTTCTACTTTTAGGCAGTCGTGCATAGAGCAGACCATCTTTCCCAAAGCTATTGATTCTCAATTGCCTTTAGCTCAAGATAATCTTTATGCCAAAGGAGCACAGTTTTGAGAGGCATATTCTGAACTCCTTCAAGAGTCAAAGAAGGGGCAGGAGAGATGCCTCAGCTCTTCTAGTGGACCTGGATCTGATTAGCAGATTCCACTGGGAGGATTACCATCATCTGTAACTGCAGTCCCAGGGGCTCTGACAACTTCTCATTCCCACATGCACCAGGTATATATGGTGTGCATACATATATACAGGCAAGATATCCACACATAAAATAAATATAAATTCATCTTTAAAAAAAAAGAGTAAAAGCAAGGATGCTATAAAATGGTGGGCAATGTGTGGGAGCATGCAGGTCTTCCCTGCAAGGCCATGTGAGATAGTCCTTGTTGCTTCCTAGGAGGAGAAAGAAAGTGTCTGAGAGAGGAGTTGAGAGCAAAAGCCTAAAATTCTTGTCTATATATAGGAGCACCAACTTGACGGGCTGAAAGAAGTGCAGATGTGGGCAATCTGGGAAGGGGAATAAACCACGATGCACCCACTGAGGTGTAGTTCGACTTATTTGCACTTTCCTCAATGCATGGCAGACAATATTTTGACTCATAGCATCTGAGTCCAGAAGGAAGCGAAGCTGAGTATAAGTGGAGTGAGGTAATAGAGATATGCTGAAATGAAACTAGGTGGGAATGCTCAACTTCTTTTTTTTTTTTTTTTTTTTTTTTTTTTTACAAAATAAATAAATATAACTGTATTTTGTTTTTAATTTTTTTTTCCTTTGATGATACTTTTTTTTTCTGCTTTTCTTTTTTTTTCAACTTTTATTAGATATTTTCTTCATTTACATTTCAAGTGTTATCCAGAAAGTCCCCTATATCCTCCCCCCTCCCGGCCCTGCTACCCTACCCACCCGCTCCCACCCCCTGGCCCCGGCGTTCCCCTGTATTGGGGCATATAAAGTCTAATGCTCAACTTCTAAAGCAGAATAGCCACCTCGCTTGTGGGTCAAGAGTTGTGTCCTGAGGGAAGCACAGGGCATGACTTCTCACTGCCTACTCGAAACAGACTAACTCCCTTAGTACTCCTGATCTTTAATCTTGTCCTTTCTTTCTTTTTTTTTTCTTTTTCTTTTTTTGGTTTTAAGGCATTTATTGTCATGGCAGGAGAGGGAGCTAAGAGGATAGTAGAGGCAGAGAGAAAGGCAGAGATAAGGAGAGAGTAGAGAAGCAGAGGCCAGCCATGGCCACATGGAGAGAGGGGGAAAAGGAATTCAGAGAGGGGGGAAGCGAGAGGGCAAGGGAGAGACAAGAGCAAGAGAGTAAGAGAGTGATCTTGTCCTTTCTATAGTCTGTCTCCCCTCTGTGTTATGATAGGGACAGTAGCTCCCACAGGTAAGACAAAATGGCTTGGAGCCTATTTCCTTCTCCAGACACTTCCTCTATTACATTTTATTTTTCTAACTCTACAAGAGAGCTTCTCCAGTGAGTTCTCTTGAGCTTCTAGCTCAAATTCCTCACACCAGCCCTCCACTCATCTTTTACAACCTACCGCAACCAGGCCTCTGTACCAGAAACTTTAACACTTTGCCTCTGTTACCAACATCAGCCCATAGTATCTAGCCTAACACCTGATACCTCAGCTATGGACACTTTGGCTGACTTCTGACTTCTGAACAGCTTATATTTAGCTAGGAGTGGGGATTTGAGGGAATTTAGTCTGGATCAACACATATAACAACACCGTTATATCAGTCCCTAACTTTGCATAAAAGTGCTGTGAACAGCAGGTCAAAATTGAGATCCTCTTGTAACCTGAGTCAGTGGTCCAAGGGGAAGTAGAACATCAATGATCATTCTCAGTGCCCTGCTCACCTTGAATATTCATGGTCATTGATGAATACTCAATGGATACTAGACACTATTCTAATTATTTTGTATGTACTGACTACAGTAAGTCTTATGGCAAGGTTTCAGGCAAAGGGAAATAGTTATCATCAGTAGCCCATTTTCTAATTGATAAGACTGACAAATCCAGTAATTATAGAGCTGGATTAAGAATTTAGGCAACTTTACTGCTAAGTTGACACTGCTAACTACTGAGGAGGAGTATGAGAAGATGTTCAGGTGATTGTGACAGCACTAGGCCCGCTCAACATCATTTACCCAATTGAATGACAGTCTTAACCAAAGTGTCAATCATATGATGTTCTCAGACATAACCTTTTTAAATTAAAATTTTATTAACATAAAATTCCAGAAACACAGTGACTACATAAATAAGTACCATTTTGGGTACGTGTCCAGTGAGAAGAGTGAAAGGGTAATACTGTTATGCTATTTATACTTGGTTACATGAGTTAACTGGAAAAAAAAGATAAAACTGAAAAATGGTGCTTATGGTCTTTGCTTTCCCATGTGTTTATGATACAAATAAATATGCAAAAGAACAACATACATTCTTCTCGACTAACTACAGGCATTCTTTCACCTATGTTCTATATTCTATCCAACACCAAAATACTGGAGAATTTCTACATTGACTTAGCACAGCTCCCCAGTTTGGCTTCCACAGCACTTTAGGAAGGTGTGTTCCTGCACCTGGAGGCAGGAGTCTATGTAGGGGAGCTCTTTAGGTGTTCCCTTGAGGCTAAGCTTTCAGAGAACACCTGGGTGGGAAGGTTTGTGGGTGAGTCATCTAGCAGGGGAATCACCACTTTCCTCAGGATATGGTTACTGATCTCCACACTCTGGAATTACTGTATCTTCCAAGGGGGAAGCAGCAGACAGTTGGCACTGCCCCATCATATGTTCAATAATGTTATGTTGCAACTCAGGATGCTCTATGCCTCTCTTCTGAGAAGAATGTGTGATTGGTTGGCAAGAAGTTTGTCTCATGAAGCCCTGACCCCAAAACTTGGTGTCTCTTTTATAGAAAGCTTCCCTTCTCTGTCAGGTTCTAGTAAAACCAGACTCTTCATACTTTTTCCTCTCACATTGTCTCACCTAGAGTGGTGAATACGGGATTTCTTGGTCTTCAAACTTCTCAGTACTCATGTGAGCTCATTCATGCTTCTCAGAGGGGCAAATCCAGAAAGTGGGTCTATGATCCTTGCTAGGAAATATTTATAGTTTGTTCCAAAAGGTGATTTCTAAAGCCAAGCCTCAGAAAGGATAATTGATGCCAAGGAATTGGGCTGCAAATAACCATCAGAGGCAGCCTGATCTAAAATCCCGATGCAACCCATGCTAAGAATAAGGCAAAAATAGTAGGAAGGGTTGGGACAAAGATCTTTGCCAGAATTCTCAGCTCCCTGAATGAACAGTCACTCTTAACAGAAGAGCCAGAGTTGAGAAGCTAGTAAGGACTGAGCCTCTTCGAAAAGTCAAATTTCAACTCCTGTAATCAGAGAAGGAAGATTACCCTTAAAAAGGCTTTTAGAATAAAAGTACCAACCTAAAGTGTCTTCCTAGGTGACTATTGCCTCCAAAAAAAAAAAAAAAAAATTGAGTGAACATCATTAGCCTATTAACCAGTTAGTTTAGAGCTGTGAAAAAATGGGTTATTTTATTTTTATCAGTTGTATTCTTCTACGGTTATTTTGTTTGGAATAAATTTAGTTCCTGATGATTTCTCCAAATTCTACCTTCCTAATGGAGGTGTTATAGATTCAGATAAGGACAGAGAAGTTGTATTATTAGGCAAAATGAATTTAGCACTTCAAAGGGAACAAGACCCACAAATGGGGTTCTTCACCCTAGGACTATGGCTGATTACTTAAAAACCTGCCTTAAAGGTTTGAGGGCAGAGTTTTGCGCATACAATTTTAGTTTATTTCTCTGGATATCAACGAATTCAAAGGTATTTAGGAGCCAGAAAGAAGAAGAGCAGTTATATGTGCAGTGTGTGTGTTCATATGTGTACACATGAGATATGAGGATGGAATTTTTTTCAGTTCTGAGAATAGAACCCACGGCTTCACATATACTAGGTATGTGCTTTATAGCCACCTGACTGTATTGCCACCCACCAAATAAATGACTGTTTGACATGACCCAACTTATCTTTCTCTTTCTTGTGACTTTCTACATAGGCTTTCTAAAAGTGTTTTTATTTTTTATTTTTTACTTTAACCTGCAAATAAAAGTGATTCTCACAGAAACTAGAGCTGTACCACAAGTCCTATCCGTTCTCCCTCCAAAAGCCATTAAAGACTCCTCTGTTCTGTTTACAGGAGATGTTTGAGGGCTGGCACACCATGGCACATAGAGGAGCAAGGTATGCTGTGGCTGGCATGGATAATTTGACTGAGGTTGACTTTGGGGTTTTGGAGCGCTGCAGCTTAGGTTTCTTTGATTGATACTGCCCAATCCTGGCTGTTTTGTCTAACAGTGGTCCTTTTCAGGTCTCTCCAGGTACAAAACCTGGACCAAGTCTTCCAGTTCTGTTCTGCACACCTGGCTTGAGCACATCTGGCTGAGCTGAGCTTCTCCTTCAGTGAAGATCTTCCACTGGTCTAAAAGGCAAACACAGAATGGTTAGGAGTATGTAAGATCAAAGCTGAACTACCTAGGAATACAACAAGTTCCCATATCCTTGTAGCACTATCCAGACATTTTAAATATGAAAGGCAGATGATTTCATAAAAAAGGAAACCCACACAAATATGTTTCTCGAATAGAGACAGAATATAAGACATGGACTTTCCACTTTGATACACAGCATTTGATAGATATCCCCAAATGAGATGCAACTGTTTCCCCACGAGCAAATCCTAAGCACTATGTTAATAAAGGTTATATTAAAAGAATTGATTTTACCCCACCATCTCTCCTCTGAACCCAGCGGTCGCACCTAGGGCCTGCCCTGTGCTTCGCATACCCCAGGACTTTAAGATCTCATCAGGGTTACGCGTCCCCTCAGGAAGAGATGGCAGGAGGCAAGCGTAAGAACAGAAGCAACAGAACCCAAGGGTACTTGGCATCATCAGACCCAAACTCACCCACTACATCAAGTCCTAGATACAACAGCACACCAGAAAAGCAGGACATGGATATAAAGTCACTGGTCATGATGATGATGGAGGACTTTAAGAAGGAATTACAGGAAAAC
>LR753324.1:720124-739345 GCA_902729485.2 Mus minutoides
AAAAAAAAAAAAAAGAATTGATTTTAAACAGTGTGTTTGTTGGGTGGGAGGTGATATGTGTATGTGAGTGCAGGTGCTGACAGGGTTCATTAGTACCAGACCCCTCCTGGAGAAGAAGTTGTGAACTACCCTGATGTGGGTACTGGAAACTGTACTTAAGTCTTCTGGAAGAACAGTTCACACTGTTTAACCACTGAAACAGCTCCATCCCCCGTGTTTAGAATTTTTACAGTGTATTCAGCATTTATAAACTACAGTCTGCTGGCTTGCTCTATAGGTGGCTCACTTCACACCAAGTTTAAAAAACAATGCCTGTGGACAGCATTATCTACTGAATTACGGGATCACAGCTTGCGTTCTTTTGGCCCATTCTTTTCAAGGGTTTGGGTTACTTGATTATTTATCAACATTTTCCCCAGTTCCTCTCTTCCTTTGTCAAGAACTACTCATATTTATTTTCTTCTATATCTCCATGTCCTTATGCATCCTTGGCACCTTGAAATGCCATCGCATTCTATTCTCATACTGGCACAGCCCTTTCCACTCTTAACTTGGCAGTATCACTTCTATTTGCCTGCTGATTCACAGCAGATCCTCAGTTTTCTTTTAATTTCTATCTTCCTGGTGATGAAATCTAGGGAATGCTGAGCCAGAGGTCAGGAAACTCCTTTTTTAAATTCTAAACCAGTTTTGAACGTCAGTGCTTCCCTACTCAGTTACATCTTCGTGTGAGTAACTAAGACTTGGTCGTCCTGCTTATTTCTCCCTTAAATTCTCTCTCTTCTTCATGCCTCAGTAGGAAAGTAAAAGACAAAAAGAAGACAGCGTTTATCAAAGCCTTACTACGTGCCAGGCTATGGAGGTGCATTATGTGAATGCATTGGGTTTGTTTCTGGGCCCTCAGGTGACTCCGTTGGATCATTTCACTACCACCTTCTTTAAGACTGTGCAATATTTGGGACACACAGTATCTACTTCCATTACCCATCTGCAATCCTAATTACTATGGGCACAGGGTATGTCTAAATCAGCTTTGACATCCTCTGGAGCCCAATCGATCCAGTGGCTTGCACACAAAGCAAACTGAAGGGTGTTCTATGGTGGAATAGTCATTTCGAAAGTCACACCATTGCTCCCTGACCCCTAGTGTCTGTCTCCTTTATTCCTTACTCCCTTCATAGGAATTTCCTAACTCCTGCAGTCAAATTCTCATACTGTTCATTTTGATTTCTATTGATCTTTCCAAAGACATACAGAAGACCTTTCTAGGTAGTTCTCAGGCATCATGATCAGCATACTTTCCAAGCAGAGGTCCTTACTCATCAACACTTATTTCTTCTTTAGCTTTCCATTGGTGAATGGCATCACTAGCTACCCAATCTATAAAGTTATTAATATTGGAGCCATTCCAAAGTAATTCCCTCCTCCCTGTGACATATATCCTGTTGACTTAGTTTTAGAAATCTCTCTCATGGTGATCCATCCTTCCTTGTCTCATAGACTATATAGTGTGAGAACTTTCTAATTCAGACTGTCACCAGCTCGGTCAATAAATGGTTCACCCCCACGCCACACAGCTAGCCCTTCTTTCTAAAAGCCAGATGGAAGCACACGATTTACCTGCTTACTAACCTCCAGTGCTGTGCTAGTATAAAGCAAATCTAACGTCTTAGCATTGCAAACAAGTCTTCTTGTAGCATGGAATCACCAAGGCCAGTGCTTATTAAATCTATCAAAGAGCCCAGAGCACCACGTTGATATCATTGTTTTGATCGTATTGTGTAGCAACTCCCAATGTTACTTGCTTTGTGTGTGCACTTCTCACTGGCTTCTTCTAAGCCTTTGGACTACTTTATACCAACTCTTTTCATCTTCATTGCACCCTATGCAGCCTTGGTGATCATTCCTCACCCCCACCCACAGTTCTTGTTTGCTCCTGCCTGAATATTCTCTTAGGCTGCACCTTTGCCCTGGACTGGTTTCTTGACCTGTTGCCCAGTCACACCCTTTTCTTTGAAAAAGCACCTCCTCCCCGAAGCCTTCCTCGACTAAGCCCACCTGGCTCTAGTCTCATTGTTCTTTGCAGAATCCCCTGAGCACTGAGGAATTTAACTCCTCACAGCTCTTCTAATTCACACCGAAGGCCTGTTCCTGTTCTGTCTTGCCCATTAGAAATTCCCTGTGGATAGAAATCTGGTGTCTTTTATTCCATTAGAAGTGCTCCCCACCCATCCCCACCCCAGTGCCCTGCAGAATCTAGTCCCTAAGCTCCATCTAGTGTAGAAAGTGGGAGAGCTGCATGCCAGCAGGAATGCCTAGATGCTTTTAAAGAAACATTAGCACCTACCTAGTGGGTGTTCTAAAAGAGTCAGAGAACTTCGCTGTAACATAGAACTTATAGGGATTCTTTATCTCCATCTCTCTTCCTCATCCCCAGAGAACATAGCCTTCCAGATACTAAGACTCCACAATTACACCATACCTGAAATATTGGGAAGCTTCCTTCTACCCTCTTGGGCCTTGGTTTATCAGTTTGTAAAAGACATTTAAAAATCCTTGCCCTGAAATAGCTTGTATGTGGACTGCACCATAATTTGTATTCATCATGTCCAAGTTTTCCCAGTTTTCCCTCAGACACCCTATTGGCTGCCTGGTCCTCCAAAAGAGAAACAGAACATTCCCTAATGTTGACATTGAACATTCTTTGTGTTCCCTGAGAATACAGAGGTACTTCGTGGGTGCCTGTGCTACATTGAAAAGATAGAGGTGGTTTTCAGCAAGGAGTAAAAGGAGGATCCACTTACTCAAGGTGGTCCGAGTAACTAGCTTGAAATGATGGAGCTCCCCAAACATCCTCTTGGAAATCTTCTCGATGTGGAAGTGCTGGAGAATGCCTACGGCCAAGCACAAAGTACAACAGGTGATGAAATACTTTCTATCTCTTTTTGGAAGCAAAGACCCTCTTTTCTGCCCAGGCTGAGCATATAATCTCATTACTGGGTCTTAGGAGTATTGAGCTAGGCTGTGTAATGTATTTAACCAGGAACTTGGACAGTTCAGGGATTTTAATTGACTCCATTTGTTTCCTTGGCTCACTGGCCCTTTTTTAGCTTCTCCTGGGATTGGAGATAAGGAAGGTAGTACTTTGACCATGGGACTTCTGCCTACAAAAAGCATGAGCACTGGTTGGAGCTTCTGTAGCCAAAGGCAGTATTACAAGTTCTGCCTTTGGCCATAATTTGGGTAGACTAGTTCCTGCCAAACCACCAGGCTGCCCTCCTGGCTAAACAATAAAAAGCCAGTAGTAGAATCACAGGCACATTATTTGTGTAAATGGAGAAGCTACCCCAATTCCTAAATTCACACAGAAGAGCAAATTTTTCCTTTGGGAAATAGTCATAATTCCTGTAGGCGTCTCTTAACAAGCAAGCAAGTAAACAAACAAAACCTAAACAAATGGTGTGGGGGGGGGCAGTTCTTATTCATCTCCCCATAGTTTCCAGTTTGCCTAAATAGTTTCTATTAGAGACAGGTAAATAGCTAAAACTTGCCAAGTAGTTAAGGAGTAACATGTCCCCAGTTCACTTAAACTCAGTGGTCAACAGTGAATGAAGAAGACAAAGCTTGGGTTTTGCTGTGTCCAGAAAGCATAAACCTCCTTTCAGTCTGAGCAAAGGCTACTGATATGTTCTACTGGCAAATTGTGAGCCATCAGTACTCTAGTGGGGTGAAGTATATGTGACTGGGATCACTGCTTGAGAAACCATCAGGCCAGTTCTTAGAAGTCCCAGGTGACTAGTAAACAAACACACTATGGAGTTAAAGATAGAAAATCAACATGCTTAGATATAAAGCCAAAATAAACATGGGCTGAAAAACATATGTGTATCCTATCATACTTTCTAATGGGTGGGGGAGAAAAGGCAAGGCTATTGGGAAAAGGAAAGAGAAAAGATGTAGTAAAAATTATAGCAGCATTTCTCAAAGTAGGATCCAAGTACCACTTCAATTAGTATCACAAGTTTCTGCCTTAATCATGAAATGTTTATAATGTATCCAAGGCCTATTACATTCTCATCTCCAGAGAAGGACTAGCTGGCAGCACCTTAGTCCAGTTCTGTGCATGACGTTGAAGCATACACATGTTTGAATACTGATTATTATCATTGCTGTTTTGAGGCAGGGGCTTACTTTGTAGTCCTGGCTGGCTTACAACTATGTAGAGCAGGCTGTCCTTAAATTCAAAGAGATCCACCTGTGTTTGTCTCCCAAGTAAAAAGATTAAAGGTATACCTGGCTATTTGAGTATGCTTGAGCTTTGGACAGGAGGTATGTTCAACAGATAAAGGATATATCTTATCGTCCAAGAGAAATCTTAAGCTTACCATTGGCTTTCTGAAAACCTTGACCAATCAAGATCAGCACTAGTCTTGTCTATATAACATGGTGGTGTGAACAGATAGATGTGGAAGCACATTGAGTATTAAAAAGAATATTGGTCATTGTTGTGGCTGTTGTGAAGAATCAGAAAGGCAACTGGATATCATGACAGGATTGTTTTGAGTGAGATTATAATCTTTTCAGTATGAGTGCATACCTGCGTGCACGTGTGTGTGTGTGTGTGTGTGTGTGTGTGTGTATAGGCACTTGTGCACCACACCACACACATGAGGATCAGAGGACAATTTACTTGTGGAGTTCAATTCCACCATGTGAGTTCCAGGGATGGAACTGCAATCATCAGAATTGTCACCAAAACTTTACACAGTGAGCCCAAGATCATAATCTTTTTGAAAGTCAGAAGGATGTTTTCAATTTATCTTAATCCAGAGTGCATGGTGTAATTCCACAGACATAGCTTCACACTGGAAGAATGGGTTCTCCTGCTTCTTGAGCTTTGTATTGGAAATGTAGGCTGCAGTTCATTAGTTTACAGTGTTGGACATAGATTAGAATCACTTTGAGGACTTACAGAAATATACTGATGGATGCACTTTCCTTGCTCAGACAACAAATTAATCTCTGGCAGTAGGGCTTAGGTATTGGATATAAAAATAGAACCAAGGCAAAACAAAACAACAAGTTGGTTCAATGATGATGCTTTGCAGCCAGAAAGAGAAAAGCAGGGTGAGCTCTTCTTTATTTGTGGATCCTACCTTCTAATTTGTATATATGTGTATTTTTGTAAGAGTATGCATATGTGTTGATGATGGGAAGCTAGAAGAAAAAGAAGGCTTTAAGGGAGATATGTACAGAAGGCAACAGCAATTAATATGAAAGTAGAAGGGGAAATATCAGGTGTGAAGGAGTCTGTGGAAGCTAGTCAGGAAAATGGGATGGATCAAACAAAATAACTAACTAACTAACTAACTAACTAACTAATTAGTGAATGAATGAACGAATGAACTATATATGAAAACCTGCTACTTTTGTAACCTAATTACAAAATAAAAATGAAATTAGAAAAGATATATTGGTCAAAATTGAACCATATGCTTTTCCTTCTAGAAATTATAAAAATGAAAATAATAGAATAAGTGACAAAAAGCTGTATAGGAGAGAATGTATCTGTTATTGAAAAATGTAATGAAAACAAAATGCTTCGTTACCAGAAGAAAAAAAGAATCCCTCCTTCAGATTTTGGTGCTGTGAAAATGAAAACCTTGGGAATCTTAAGAGTTAATAGTTAATCTTTAGCACAGGCTGTGTTAAATTTGAAAGCATAATATCTATGCTAGACACCTGCCAGTTTCTAAGCAACAGGATAATTTCTGACCCAAACATAGGAACATGTTGAAGCAAAACTAAGGCAAGTTGTCCTTTCTCTGTGACACTCAAAAACACAAATTCAATGTTGTTTTGCTCACCCTTTCGAATAGTCCAAACGTGGACCTCTACTTGAGGCGATCTCTCGGTCTCCAGTGCTACTTTTCTGGTGGTCTCTCCATCCTCCACGAACACAGACTCATATACAGGCATGGTTTCTTCTCCACAAAAGGAACCTTTGCTGTCAAAGTTTTGGCTTGGAAGTTCTTCTGGAACCAGGAAGCAAGTAGAGGTTTGGCATAGATTTTTTTTTTTTAACACTAGAAGTGAACTTCTGTATTTATCCATCTCACTGTTTACAATCTTTGACACTGATCAGGAGTAAACAATTAACAGGACCATTATTACAGAAACAAGGTTTCCAGGTTTCCCTTACTAACTCAGCTCCAGCTGATCCTTTAGCAGCCATTAAATCACCAAGACACATATAACCTCTCATGAGTTCATGTGATGACAGAATCCATGGCTGTGTAGGCTACACCCCGACACTGAGCTGGATCTCCCTACAACAGTCACTGAGAAGTGGATTTCAATGAAGAGAAATAGTATAGCTGGGTGTACATTTCTTAGGTTCTTAAGAAAGAATTGAATTTTTCATACTAGAGTAAAATCATGTTCTGTCCAGCCCCATGTTGCTAAAAGAGGCCCAGGAAATGGGTTGAAAGGGCTTTGGTTAGCTTCTCTGACATCATTTCTGTATATTTAGAAAACACCCATGACACTCAACTTATGTGCATATACTTGCCCAACATATCCATCCAAATTGGCTTGACATTTCTGAATGCTCTTTGATTTGTTTGTAAGAGGAATGATAATACTGGATCAGCACCAGTGCCAAAATCTAGATGTCAGATTAGTCATGTGTATGCTATGCCAAAGGAAAGGCTAGGAGATACACACAAAAAATTGGTCAGCTCCACTATCTGTGTGTGGATCATATCCTATGTATACCGAACTATTGGACTTCAGCTCCTAGTAATAACGAAAGGCACCAGCCCCATAATACTTGGCATTTCACAGGACATTCCCCTTTGCTCAGGCCCCATACCAAAAACTAAGTTCCACCTGGTTGATTATTGGTGAGTTGTCCTTTGCTAGGTGTGTATTCAAAGTGTATAATTCAAATAAAGAACAACAAAGAAAAAGCTTTACACACCATAAAAACTTTGAGACTCTACAGAAGCCATCTCTCAGAATAGCTGAATTGTCAGTGATGAAACCACTTAAGGGCTGAATGTTTGGGGAATCTGTAACTCACACTCACTGTTGTCTAATCAGATATATTGGACTGGACACTGTGATCAAATTGCTATTGTATGTGTCTTTTAGACCCGATTAAGTTTCTTCTCTACCTCCACCTCTAACCATTTGGCATGGGGAGGACAAAACTATCATGATCTCTTGACAGTTCCAACTTAGATCATTCATATTGTGGATTATCCTTAGAACCAGGCTTCCTTTCTCCCCTTGTCTTTCTTTTTAGCCATTTGATTACTTGGCAGGCCAGTCCCTTTTTTTTTTTTTTTTTTGTAATGTTAGATAATTAAGGGCTGTGTGTTAAGTTTTCAAATGAGAAGAAGGGACGCCTAGGAATTCAATTGTCACCTTTACAAGGAGGGCTGAATGTTGGCTATGGATGTAACTGACACATGTAACCTAACCCATGATGTCACTAGAAGTCATATGCTTAGAGTTTTTCTGAGTATCACAACGAGTCATGTAGAAGCACCAACCCCTCCTAAGATTTGGACTTACACAACTGAAGAAATCTACAAATAACAAAACCCCATTAACGACTCAGCCCTAGTTGAAACTGGAAGGCCCTACAAGAGGCAGATTCTGTCCTTAGACAGATGTATTCGATAACATCTTGCACTTTTCCCACTTGCCATCTCAAGACACCTCACCTCCATGCTCGTCTACTCTCATCTCCTTTTCAGCGAACCGTGCCACAATTGAAGTCATTGCTGGCCATGTCCATTCCCCATGAGAACACTATCCTGCGCCATCTAGAACTAAGAAACTTAGATACCATTATTTTGGGAGGTGGTGATGACAGATAAAGATGTGTTATCTCAGCTCAGGAAAGTTTTTATGATCAAATCCCAAAAGAAGTGTGTAAGGAATTCCAGGTATCAGGGTAGCAGGACCAAGGGTATGAGAAGTGAGTTGGGAAACCTGTAGTCAATCCAGGAAGTGAACACTGACATAAAAGGGAAGGCTGGCTTCTAGCAGAGCTATAGAAGAGAGGCAGAACTTCCATTCTTTACCTTGCTTGGCTTGTGTTTGTTGCTGGTGGAGTCTGCTATCATTTGTTAGGATGGACTTTAGGCTTGGTCACCAGTGAACTTTCTTTCTTCCCTACCAAAACAATATTCTTTTTCTTTCACTTTTTTGTCCATTTTCCTCTAGATCATGAACCATTATTTTAAGAGGCCACTGATGGTGTGATATTCCTGTTTGTGGACCTTGCATGGCATCTATCAACATCACATTTTCAGAGAAGTCTTCCTTTACCACTACCACTGTCTAGAATATATATATATATATATATATATATATATATATATATATATATATATAATAGTCATCATCTCCTGATCTTGCATCATTTCCCTTCACAGTCCCCATTACCTGCTAAAATTAATGTTCTTGATTTGGTTTCACTGTGTTTCTTCTCCATGACAATGCAAGAACCAGGCTGTAGCCTTTGCCTGTCTTGTTCACCCCTCAGTCTTCAGTGTTTGTGTTTCCATGCAGTAGGTACTAAACATGTGTCTTTTAGGGTGATCATAAGACAAACTCCTTAATGCTTTGCAGGTGCTGAATTTCTGTATAGGTTCCTGGCCATGCAGACAGAGACTCTTGGGCAATATGACCCCTAGGAGTGGTTTAAAGTGCACAAACCCAGGTCTGGTTCCGAGAGAAAGTAAAGTACATAGAATGAGATTGGAACTCTCTCATTCCATGATGCCAGATGGATATGTTATCTCAACATATCTGATTAGGATGGAAAACAGTCAAAATAGCTCATCAGGGGAAACAAAGTTCAGTCAGTGAGATTGTATAATATATTGACAATTGGGATTCTGGAAGGTGGTTTTTAAAACAACAACTTTTATTATATTTTCAAGTGATGAAAGTAATACATGTTTAATATTGAAAATTTAAAAATACAAGTGAAAGGAGAAAATAGGAATACTTAATAAGTCAGTTATCCAAAGATGATCTCTGTAAACATTCTGTCATAGTTCCTTCCAGGCTTTGAAAAAAATCTAAACACAGACAAACTCCTTCTTAAACACAAAAATTAAGTATAATACACGTATTTTTGTAGCTTGCTTTTTAACTTAGTATTTCCACGTCAGCAGTCTTAGTCTTCGATGACTTTAATGTCTGCATAATTTTCCACAGTGCACTTATACCATAATTTAGCCATTCCCTTATGAGTGAATTTTCTGACCATTGTTAAGTTTTCACTATTATAAATAACACTGCACCAAGAAATCCTGGTTTTTAGACCTTTATGTGTCTCCATTTACTTTCTCAGAGGTGGAGTTGCTTATCTGGATGCTTTAAAAACACAGCCAACTGGAGAGGGAAATTATTTTTTAAACTAATGTATGCTCAGTTTCAGTTTTCTCCATCCACTTTAAATGCTCATATGAATAAAATCCCAAGTACAGTGTGAAATGAGATTTTTGTCTGAAAATAAAAGAATCAAATGGGAATACCTTATCTTCAGTATGTAGGTAATTATATATATATATTACCATAGATTATCCTTTAAGTGTAAATGTTAACCCTTTGGCCCAAGAGATTGGGGATTGCAACTGACTTAAAGATTTATGGACTAAATGAGACCACAGACTTTGAAGTGTCAAGAAGTCGTCATGTTTGGGTGGCCCCCGATATCCATATCATTCCTAGAATATGCTCCGTGCCCACCCCTAATAAGCATGCTTCCACCTGAATTTTAGTATGCTGATTTCTCTATTAGTTAGCTCTTATCCTTTATATATCCACATCCTGTCCGTGTGACTTTCACCAGGGGAGATGAAGGCCATTAGAGTTATCTTAAATCTTTACTTCCCAAACTTCAATATACTTCAAGTAGAATCATTTGACGATCTTAACTGCTGATGTGGATGCAGAGCAGGTGGAGGCCTGAGAGTGAGCTTTTATAATTATCTCTTAGGTGCTGCTGGTCCACAAACCACATTTTAAAGGACAAGACCATGAGCCACTGCGAGTAGACAGCAATTGTTCTCAAATGTTTCTGCACTTCAAAGGAGCCCGTGGCACTAAAAAAGGGGGCCCAAGCCCATGCCACAATCCAAATCAATTAGACTGCAATCTCTGGAGATGAGGCACAGGTACTATTAGAACCTTTCCGGGGATTCCAATGTACAGACAATCTCAGGAATCATTGACTCACATGAAGATACTCATGTATTTACACTGAATGCATGCTTGACTGCTAGGCAGGAGTGAATGCTTAATGGAAGAGATAAATCCACCTCCGTTTTAAAAAGTGTTTGTTTTTCCCTTGTATTTACATAAATTCTTTTCAGAAGGCCTAAGAAATGATAAATCCATGTGCCTAGGAATGGCTAATTTAGTGATAGCAGAATTCTGGGATTGGGGTGGTGGCTGTAGAAAGTCACCTGCTTTTCACCATCTCATTTGGAAGAAAAAGAAATGGAGGCTCATAAAGGTGAAGGTGCTTGTTCTAGATCTCACGGGAAAGCTGTAGCAAGCTGAAGTTACAGTGCCAAGAGTAGAGAGGGTAATGTTTTTATGTAGCTCATGTCTTAAAAACCACCATTTTAATAATTTGTGTTTAGAGTAGATCAGCAACATTTTCAAGTAGAAAAGACAATGGGCTGGAAGTGACCTGGGTTTGACATCTTGATTGTCTTATCAATTAGTTTCATGACTCTGGGAAAGTCAGTTTATATACTTTACTGTTCTTGTCATTAATGAAGAAATAATATAATTATAGGATTTCAGAGTTGAAAGGTAGTGAAGGGGAGATAGAGGTTAGATAGTACATCCTAAAATACCATTAGAATGAATGGTTTCTTTAGCACAGTGGAGTTACCATATCAAAAACCCAATTGATGATAAATTTTAAAATGACTAGAAGAGCCTAGGGATAAATATCAGAGGAGAGAGAATGATAATTACTCTGATTTGATAATTATACCTTGTATATTTGTCTTGAATTAACATACTGTACCCCATAAGTATATACAGATACAACATCTCAGAATTTTAAAAAAGAAATTGCAAATTAAAATATAAATATGGAGCAGAGTAATAAACTTTAAAATTTTTCATATGGGGTTAGATACTTGTGGATTTGATGCATTTGGATCAGAACCTAATTTCTCTCCACTGTAACTCATTTATATCTCATCTGAAAAGAGTACTGGATTATGTCTTGAAGTGAGTTAGTGATTTAAACCATGAAAGGTGTGACTTTTCCTAAAACAGTGATAACGTAAACTCTCTAATTTAGAAAAGCAAGAACAAGTTAAGCGATTTGGCATGTGTTTGAAGTTGTAGACAAAAGAAACTCTGAGGAGTTAATTCCTTCAAAGCAACCATCAGTGTCTCAGAAGAGGAAAGGATGGTGTTCATTCTTGCTAGAACTATTATTGTTAGAACTATAAGACAGGTCATTTATAATTTTGATGCACAAAGAAGACTGAATAGGACTATGTGTGAATCTCATTCAACCAAAGGCAGGGCCTCCAGCCAATGCACCTTTTGCCTTTTTACCTGGGCACACCTTGCAGCACTTTCCATCTATTTTTTGAGGATACTTGCAGGGGTATCGATTGGGGCAGTGGATTTTCTTACATTCTTGCTTGGTGACATTACAAGTGCATAGTACACATTCCACAATGCCAAATGCTCGTAGATTTGGGTGCCAGGACTCTCCATGAGAGTAGGTCTTTCCATTGGAAACACACACTGGAAAAGAATACAGGAGTAGAGTGAAGATGAATTATAAGGTTTAAAGCACTGCTCATGATTTCTTTAAAATTTCATACATCCTTTGTTCTGAGCAAGAAGATGCATTTACCAAGATCGTCTCTTACCACAGCACTGTCTGAGTGATAAGCTACATTCAATAGTTATCCACGTGCATTTGCAGCAGCCTCTGGATGCTTACAAATAGTCTGAAAAATAGTGAGTGGGCAAACCGCAAATACTTTTTCAATGGGGTGGGTAGTGAATGAATACATTAAAACGGAGTTCTGTTTGTCTTGAACATCTGATAAAGAATCTCAAGTAGAATGGAGTATTTTTAATGTCTCGAGTGCCACAGAAAATGTGTGTGGTCTAAGTACTCGTGCTTCTGGGTATTTCCCAAAGAGATTTGCTATCTAGGAGAGCTAGATGCATAAACTGTTTCTTTCAAAGGGCCAATCTCATGTAAATCCCAAATCAAATCCATTCAGATTATTAAATACTATGAAGGCTTAATCTACCCAAAAAAGCTGGATAGGCATGGGATTTAATGTTGCCAAACTATGTTTGGATACAGGAAGAGGGATGCTAAGAAAAGAGTGAGAGGAAAAGGACACACGCATGCTAGGTAACTTGTGAGGTGGTGGCACTTATGTCTTTAATCTTTTTCTAAGTTTTCAAGACATTTTTCCAAGTTTCCCATTGGTAACTGTTGTAGAAATGTGGCTACAGCAAGTAAGTACTTGCCTTACAGACGATTCAGGCAGTTGTTGAGGGGAAAAATAGTCATTGACTCAACGTTTTCTGAAATACCTTAAAAGAGCATTGCATCTGGGCTACAGGGAGAGGGAACATATTTAGAAAAGGGGACAAAGAACATCTTTCCATATATGTCAGCTTAATGGTGCTAGGTTCCAGGAAAATAAATGGACAGGCAGTGACGTGAATGGAGATGTCCGAGAATGAATCTTCTCCATTTCTAAAAGGCTGAGATTGTGGATATGGCAAGCAGTAATTGGGGTTGGGTGTGCCTTTTATTATTTCCATCTTCTCATTACACCCAAGGAGACCTGTCGGCATCTTGATCAACGTTATCTCTAGGGTAGGGTGGATTGCTTTGGGCAGGGCTGAGGGAAGACATATTCCCAGTTGGGGCGTTTCTAGGAACTGACTGATTTGGCTGCAACACAGACTCAGGATGAATCATTGGGCTATTTCTTTCTCATCAAGTCCACTGGGTCACATTAAAGAATATGAACGATGTTGACTGTCTTTTATTGTACTTTGCAAGAACTGCCTGAGTACTGGGCCCTCTAACAGGTCAATCTGTGTAAAGATTTCCAAGAACCTAACCTGGAGAAGATCCCAGTGCACCGTGATTCTCAGTAGATACTAAAGAGTGAGGCTTGGGGCTATGAACAGATTCACAGATATCAGACAGAATGTATTGTTCTTTTTCCCACCCTTATCTCTTCTCTCTCCTCCTGACACAGTAACATGGTTTTTTGGAACATTTTGAATAAGTGGGTATGGAGTTGGCTTCAAGAACATTTTGGCAGGATTCAAGTTTCAAATGGAGGAGGCTTGTTGCCCTTTCTTTTGCGATTTTTAACAAAGATCTAAGAGTATGCACCTTAGTTATTATGGAGGGAGCTAAGGTGAAGCGTGATCCATTCTCAGAGAACACACGGCAGGCAGCACTATTTAGAGTTCTATAGGTAAGTGTTGTCTTCCTTCTAAACCTTTGGGCTATGGGAACAATCCAGACTGAGCAGAATCCCACATTCTGCAGTGGAATAAAATGTAGCCTTAGAAGGGAAGGCAACCTCCTCCCACCGACAAAATTCCAGAGGATGATTTTGAATCATCCAGCTGGGGTTTGGGCGTTAAGGTGAAGACAAGAGATTCTTCAGTGAACTCTAACAGAAAGGTCAAAAGAGAAGGGCTGTATCCAAATAAATGTGTCAGATAAAGAAATTCGAAGCAGCCAGGGCTTTTGTAGGACACCAAGGCTGTCAGGGGGATGAGCTTCTACTGTGAAAAATGAAGCATTCTTAGGGAAATTATGTTATATGAGGCTTTCAAAGTCTATTTTTGTCCTCGATCATTTTTTAAGGCTTGCAATGCTTCCAGAGCAAAGGGAATCTACTGGGGGTAATTTAGGATTGAAAACTCCAACTGTATCTTTACCTAACTCTTCTTCCTTCCGTAATGTTGTATCAGAAAGCCTCCCAAATTAAAATCCATACATTTCAAGTCAAACACAGGTCAATAATGCATATTTCTAACGATTTTAATAACTATTTTTTATTAAATTGCATTTGGAGTTTTCTCTTTAGTGGGTAGATTTAAAAAGTGATGTTTTTGTGTATAATCTGAAATTTACATCTAACTAGTAACAGATGTGATGAACTAGCTTTGGCTTGATCAGCTCTGTTGGGCTTTATCCTCGGACCTCTTTGTAATGGATTGTTTTTCATTCATTTGGTTTAATAATTTACTTTTATCTTGTTCAAAGAATTGCCTTTTGATTTATTTTTCTCTCTAAAGAAAATAAAACATGCTTGTGGTTATGTAAAAAGGAACCAGTCAAGCTCTGGTTCCAAAAAAAAAAAAAAAAACTGATTGACAGGATACCTAACAAACTCAGAATCAGTCAATATTATGCCATTCTCTTCTTCCCACCTCCACAATTGGACTTGGGGTATTTGAGGCCAGAGGGGAGAAAACTGAACCAATGAACATATGTGGATGCATATGCAATCAGACTCATGGCTGAGTGTACTACAGTGTTAACCTGCTCAGTGGTCCCAGTGCACAGATAGGTGGCTTCTGGACATCTCACTGGCTCACTCAATTGGAAGCATGATCCTCATTAGCAAAATCTCTAAGATTAGATCCAAGAATATCTAACAAGAGTCCCAGGATAAAGGCTTAACACTTAACTATTGAGAAGAGTTTCGGAAGTGTTGAGTACTGAGTACCTTTGAATGTTGGGTGTCCTGCTTATTAAAAAAACAGTGGATTTTTTCCCCAAATGACCTCCAACTCCCAGAGGCAATGGTTACAATGTTAGAGGCTGCCTCATAAGTAGAAAAGGTACCTGTGTACATACTACTCTGGGTGCATCTGGGAAAATTCCTATAAGTTACCTCCAGTCACATGTTCCACTTTGCAAACTTCATATTATGTGATCTACATGTAAGTATACAGTTTTTTTTTTTTTATGGGAAAAGGTGCTCTGTCCCATAAATGTTCTGTCATTTCCTAAATATCAAGAATGCTGAGGAGGTTACCTTTACCTTGTCCATGTTTGTGCTTGTTATTGATGACAATCTGCACGATGGTCCCAGATGCTTGCTGGGAATCTATAACAGCTCCCCGGTGACTTCTGCTCCCAGGAAAGCGGGGAAGACCTCCAGCTTGTCTGCTTGGTGGAGGATCGTAGGGAGAACGGAGGTAAGAATGTCTCTATAAATGACAAGAAAAACTGTTCAAAACAAATATCAACAATGAGATGGCAGGTATTGAGTTCTGTATGGCAGCAATAATTCAACAGCTTTGAGTTTTAGTGAATGAACTCAGATCTTAATGGGATGTTTTCCTACTGTGTGAAAGCAGCACCGACAGTTTGCTGAGGTCTAAAGGCTAATGTGCCTTCTTGCTAAGAAACTCATGTTTCCCAGTTTAAGAGTTAGTCTGCAACACAGGGCAGAAGGTAACAGGTCACAGATAAAAAGTCCCAAGTGGTGTCTAAATTATGAGGAGAGATGCTTGTTGGGGAGGGTTTGTGACCTGGGCCATGAACAGTGGGGTAGACTAATTTTTTTTTTAAACAGGCAGTTTGTGGGGAATATTCCAGGCAGAAGTTTCCAAATTGAGAAGGTGTAGCAAAGAACATAGAGTCCTTAAAAGGGAACAGTTGAAGGATAACATTCCAAAAGGGGGTTGGAGCCAGATCATGGAGGACTTTAAATGACAAGCTAAGGGGTAAGTGCTTTATTTGGTAAATGATAGAGGTGGGAGTGTGGAAGCCTTTGAGGGATTTTTTTTTCTTAAGTTGAGAAATGACTTAACCAAAAGTTTGTGTCAAAGCACTAAACTGAAGAAGAGGAAAAGCTGGGAGTCAAATAGGGTCTCAGCAATGTATCCTGAGAATGGAAAGGCAGGCAGTGTGATAGAGCACTTCACTAATATAGGAAAGTTGTAAGATGCAAGTTCTGCAGAGTCAAGGACACTGTTTTGTTCACTTCTCCATCTCTGGTGCTGAGAACAATGTGAAATGTCTAGACAGTATGCATTCATAGTTGTTAAGTGAATAAAAGTAGTTTCCCAAGAAAAGTGCGGAGTCTTTTGGCACTGATATAGTAACCACTACTCTTTCATCAAGAGTCTAAGGCTATGATGAGCTCAACTAGTCTCCTTCTCTTTCCCTGGAGCAGAGGCAGAGTTCAGGTAGAAGGAGATAGCTTGAATAATACTGAAGTGTTAAATATTAGAGCATTAATACACACTGCTGTATAACATGTGTTATGAGTAAAGAAGGCTAAGTCCATGAAAGGGTTTCACAGGCAGTAAAAAAGGAGGATTCTTATATTCACTGATACAGGTAACAAACTTAGATAGTTAGGGAATCTTTTGACGCCACCTTAAGATGAATTTAATTTTGCTATGTATCATAAGCACATCTTTTGAAAAATTTTGCTTTGGGAGAAGAGAAAAGTGAACAGAAACTGGAATAAAAGGACTCCTTTGGACTTCTGACATAAAATATTATCCTCTATATCTAAGAGTCTACTCTGGCATGTTGCATAACCGTTCACACAAACAAGAATTTGCTCCAATTTGTTATCATGCACATGGATGGGATTCTTAGGGAAAATCTTTCTCATTCCCACAATGGTTTATGTGTCTCTTTCTGCCATAATTGGTTGCATTTCACAAAGGCCATTACAGGCTGTTCTTTCCCTCCTGTTGTTTGACAACATTTTGCCAAAAAAACATGAAGAAGGAAGACTGCGTGGTGGGTGTTCTGCTGCTGCCGAAAGAAAGGTGTTCAACAGCAATACAATTAGTGAGGGTCAGTGAGTGACTTGAGAAAAGTTGCAAGTACAGGATGTTCTCTGATTTGCAATGGTAAGCACAAAATGCAAAACTGTTCTTTAGCACTGGAGAGTAGTATGGGCAATGGTTGCAAACAAAGAACAAAACCAGAAGCATCGAGATTTACTCAGCTGCATACATTCATCTTAAGTCTGAAATGTCTTCATAGTCTTGCCTGCACGCTTGGCCCTTGCCTGGTGTTACTTTTTGGAGAGGTTTTAGAACTTTTGAGATGTGAGATCAGTCTGCTTGATGTGGGTCGCTAGATATAGGCTAATTGCCTCTTGTTCTAGTCCAGTACTCTACATCTTGGTGTGACCATATTCTGTGAAGAGCTTCAATCACTGTTCACAGTACTACAAACTGTCTCCCACCAAGTCACCATGCCTTCTGTGCCATGATAGACTGATATGTCCTGATACTTTGTGTCAATCTTTTCTTCTAAGTAGCTTCTATCCAGTATTTGTCACAGCATAAAGAGAACTAATCCATATTGTCAGTCTTTTATTCTGCAGGGAGTGGAGTGAGGACAGAAAGTAACTAGAATTTTTTCAGAATAAGAGGTTGAGATTTTAAGGATGGAGTGGGAGTATTTAGAAGAGAGATAGGAAGAAAGAAGAAAAGAAATAGAAAGAGGAGGAAGAAGAATAGCTAAAAGCTATTCCAAGTATTTAGAACAGCATATACAAACAGAACTCTACCATGACTGCATGGAAAGATTACCCAAGGAGCTGAAAAAAAAATGCCAGGAACTGATTGTAGCCCTTAGAGATTCTGAT
Organism: Mus minutoides; assembly: GCA_902729485.2. Taxonomy (NCBI): domain Eukaryota; kingdom Metazoa; phylum Chordata; class Mammalia; order Rodentia; family Muridae; genus Mus; species Mus minutoides. Next base: position 737,815 of record LR753324.1, read on the forward strand.
ATAACTGGTATGAGGTAAGGCCTGGGCATCAGGAATTTTATACTTTCTACAGACACATCTAATTTGACCACGAGGTAGAGAATCATAAACAAAGAGTTTTCTATTTGGGGCAAGAGGTAGGGGATGATGGGTTGTGAATGTGTCTACTTTTTATAATTGTTGAGAATATATTATAATTGTAGCATTTCTCCCTTCCCTTTCCTCCCCTAACCGTCCTTGTTCTCTTTCACATTTATGGGCTCAGTTTTCATTGTTATTGTGTGCAAACATCCATGTATCTTCCTACATAGAACCTTCAGTCTGTAGAATGGCTGTTTTGAAGTCCATCCACTGACCAAATAAAAGAAGTCCAGGAGCTGGTCCGACCTCGTAAACTGGAGCATAGAAGAAAAGGCATCAAAACCTTGGAATTGTAAGTGAAATTGGAGCTTATCTTAAAAATTAGTTATAAAAAGGCTGCTTGAGAGGAGAAGAAAGGCAAAAAAAATGTTTGCTAGAAGTGTGTTTTGCTAAGTATTTTGGTACTTCTGACTTACTAAGTTGAAGGTCTGAAAACTGTTCAACTTTTGAGGTCAGTCTAGAAGAATTTTTTTTTTCATTTGAAAAAGCTCCTCCATTGCAGACCCTCTCCCGGAAACTCCTCCTTTCCTTGCTCTTGTCTTTAAAGTATGAGGAGTTCACATGGTCTCACTCATATAAGAAATCTAAAAAGCGTATTGAATGTAGAATGTGTTACCAGGGGAAAGGAGGAAGGGATGGGGGCAAAGATGAGCCCTAAGTCTTACTTAGACAGTGGCAAGAAGATCTGGCACACTACTGATTATATACAACAATAATGAAGTACATATTGCACTTATCTAGGAGAAAGAATTTTGACGGTGTTGACTACAGATTATAAATGAGGAGACAGATATGGTTAACATGATTTAAACATTAAACAGTGCATACATTATTGAAATACTACACAGTACTCCAATAACTGATAAAATTTTATGTATGAGTGAATTTTTAAAGAAAGGATAATGGTGTGGCGGTGCTGAAGAGATGGTTCTGCAGTTAAGAAAATATATTGCTCTTGCAGAGTATCTAATTTGGTTTTCCAGCTCCCGTGTTTGGTGGCTCACAAACATCTGTAAATCCAGATCTATATATGATAACTTCTTCTGGCTTCATGGGTATAGTACTTATGCATGCTCCTTCCTGTATGTATGTATGTATGTATATAATGTGTTTATAAATATACACATAGTTGAAGCTACAAATGAAATCTTTAAAATGGAATAATGATTGTATTGGTAGAAATGAAAAAATTTAGGGTCAAAAAGAATTTTCAATGGGTATTTTTGGTTCTAAATGTTCTCATGGATTTGTGAGATATTACCATTGGATGAAATTGGGCAAAGGACACATGAGATTTCTCTGTATTATCTCTTATAATTGCAAGTATAACTATCTGAAGCTACAAAGAAATTTTGGGTTGAAAGGTGTCTTCAGAATGTATGCTAACCTACATAATCAAAATCATTATATC